>CAKAOH010021300.1:24454-40935 GCA_916701665.1 Sebastiscus tertius | reverse complement strand
AATAATAAAAAAACTTACATTTAGAAAAAAAGAAAATTCAAACAAAAGAAGGGGCGTTTTGGTGAAATATACTTTTTCCACTCATTCCAAATTTCCTCAAATTTAGTTTCTCAAAGCTTCATTGAGAAAGTAATTCTTTCCATTACAAATACTTCATAAATTACATCATACCAGTTCTCTAATGATGGGGTATCTGGTTTAAGCCGTTTCTTAGTAATTGCTTTTCTAGCAGCTACACTCAATATTCCAAATAAGTATTTTGTTTTAATATTTGTAGATGTTGAAAGTAGAAGACCAAACAGGAGTTCGTCCCACTTAAAAACTATGTTTGTAGCAAATATAGTAACTAATTCTGTGTAAATCTTACGCCAAAAAGAATTTACTTTTGGACAGGCCCAAAACAGGTGATAGTGGTTAGCTACCTGGGAGCCACAGTTCCTCCAGCAGCTAGAAGAGCCTGAATGATGAGACTTCTGTGCTATTGATTATTTCTACACCCAATGCACAATTTAAAGGTGCAGAATTTCTTAAAAATACAATATATATACAAAAGTAATCCCTCCCACCACTTATGACCCACTAGAAGTGTGTGGCGGTGTCTGTATCTTCGGAGACTAGGGCGGCAACTAACAGTTTTCATTGCCGTGTAATGCATATGTATAATCTCGTCTCTCCTCTAGGTAATAGTGTGGGGGGATTACGGGCGTATGGACCACAAGTGCTTCATGGGAATGGCCCAGATCCTTCTCGAGGACTTGGACCTGTCTGCCACAGTCAGCGGCTGGTACAAGCTGTTCCCTACCTCCTCTCTGGCAGATCCCAGCATCGGACCCCTCACCAGACGCCTCTCCCAGTCCTCCCTGGAGAGCGCCACCAGCCCCTCGTGCACCTAGACACACCATTAGACACCCACATGCACGGGCACAGGCCGGAGTCATGCAGACACGGACACACGTACTGTATATACACAACGACTGTAAGTGCAAAGACAGGTAGGCATACATAAACACACACACAAACACACACACACATATACCCATCTGTGCAGGAAGACACATCCTTCACCACGTCCACATTCTCTCGCACACTGATCAGTATTTTAGTTTAGAAACAAATCCAACTTGAAGTAGACTTAATTTACCAGAAACATGTAGCATTTTTTTTCACCGTCCCATTTCAACATTTTCCTACCATGACACAGCAAAATCTGCATTCCAAGGTACCACCAGATCGTGGCACGACTCATCCCAGGGCCATCCCGATGCCAGTTTCTAAACTCTCTATGCCAAACTAAGAAAAAAAAACTTTATTTTTTAAAACCAAAGCAATTGTTATTGTTGTTATTATTACTATAAAAGTCGTAGGTGAACTAGTATATACAATATAAAGTATGGATATGTAGCAGAGTCAATGACTTAGATGTAATGCAAAAAAACAAGATACATTGTACACACACGAGCTGAGAACGGCCAAACACGTAAACACACCTGGGCAACAGGCTTGGATATTCACATAATGGCTATTATGTGAGGTAGCAACACTGCTATTCTATAATTTCCACAGGGCAGAGTTTATATATAGATATACATATATATAAATATAAATAGATAGTTCAATACTTATTTGTGTTTACGTATGTATCGGCTGCATTCTGCATGTGTGCTTGCAACCCTTGTAGAGACATTTTAAAGTGCTTCAATCTTTTTATTTTAGCTTGCCTCGACCAATGTAACAGGAGTATAGGGCCACTTTATTTTGCAATGAGGAAAGAGCACTGCACTGAGTTAGGGAGAAGGATGGTGATGGTGATGGTGGAGCGCTATCATCGCAATCTGCAGAAGAAGAGAACAAACTAGTCAGCCAGCTGCCCCATTCGCTGATGAACAACGTTTCTGATCCTGCCTTCATCTTTTAGAGCAAAAAGACTGTTGCACCACACAGGGCACTGAGCACAAAGGCTTTCTGGGAAAATGTGTCCAGCTCTAGTCTGGGGTTCTTGTGTTCCACATCCAGGGGGTGCCACAGTCACACTCTCTTTCTCTGTATACCAGCACCCAGACTTCTTTGAACTTCCTGTTGATTCCCCTCTTTTTTTTTTCTTCCTAATTGTTAAAGGAAGTAGGAAGGTGGCCAGCGTGCCTCCGTCTCTCACACGTGTGCACACAGCTGGTCCTACAACCTTTAACCCCTTTCTCTTTGGTCACCCCTCTCTGTCACACTGACTGTAACTAAAACCTGTTGTAAATGTGTATTATCTATAGATAACTAGTGTTACTTTTCTAGCAGGTTGATTGTTAACCTGCCATATACGGTAGTTTTACCCGTTTCAGGTGCAACTTGTCACTCCTTCATATTTCATTGTCAGGCAGCGTGTTTGTGTTTTAAGATGGCACTTTATTGTAATACGTGTATTATGTTTGAATTTACAAAGATGCAGTAGTTGACCACCTGTTTATTTATTTTTTATTTTGTTTGGTCACACTGCAGTGTGCATTTCGAATCTTTTAATTGAATGCCAGCATGGAAATGTAACGAGTGTATTTTGAATGTCAGTGTAAAGGCCCACTGGGACAGCTGAAACAGATCAATTCTGCCACTGATTTTCAACTTAAAGGTCCAGTGTGTAGGATTTTAGGGGATCTATTAGCACAAATGTAATATAATATTCACAACTACGTTTTCATTAGTGTATAATCACTTAAGAATCGTTGTGTTTCCGTTAGCTTAGAATGAGCCCTTCATATCTACAAAGGGAGCGGGTCCTCTTCACGGAGTGCGCCATGTTTCTAAAGTCGCCCAGAATGGACAAACCAAACACTAGCTCTACCTTTGGCGTTTTTACGTTACCCGAAGGCCACCGTAGTTCTCTACATGCTTGGAAAGGGAGGGGTATTCAGTTAGTTGCAATCTGCAACCTCACCACTAGACGCCGCTAAATCCTACACACTGGTCCTTTAAATCTGAGCAATCATAATAGTAATTTATTTGCCAAAACTTCAATCTTGTGCAACATTGACTTATTCAAAAACATTTTTTTTGTGTGAGTAGGTACATTTCATTCTTATAAATCTATGTCTTGAAGGATAAAGACCCAATTTGTGTACTTGATGTATTTAAATTGATCCTTTTTTGAGGAAAAAATAGCTTTTCTTTTAATGTTTACCTCACACAATTACCAACGCAACTTTTTTTCTTAGTATTTGAAGTATTTAATTTGCATTTTAAATTGAAACAAAAAAGGCAGGACTGACCTGGAGGCTGTTCAAGTAAAATGTGCAATGGTTGAGTCTTCATTGATGGCAGAGGAGTAGCAGGGCAAACTGAGCTACTGGTGTTTTCTGTTTTTTTTTTTAAGATGAAACTTTCATCATTCTCTTCAGTGGTTCAGAGTGTTATTGAATCTGTTCGTCTTGGGACCAACACCAAACCTTGTGTGTGGACAAAGACACCAGAGTCTTATTTTAGTGTTAGGAGAGATGACGGTCTCGTTATAGGCTATTAAAAGCTTGTGCGTGTGTTTACGAGCTCACATTTGGTTTCATCACCACCATATGTTCTATCGTCTGCGAAGAACTCGCTTCTCTCTTCATCTTTGTGCAAAAAGGGAAACTCCGAGGCACTTTGTCTCACCTCAGACCAACAGAAATCACATTTGAACACTCTTTGAACTTTGGATAAAGGGATCTCTGGCATTCTTGAATTTTTCGGGAGGAGAATGAAGTTTCAGTCAGTTTCTGACCCTCCCATCATGTATACAACCCTTTTTAGAAGAACCATCAAGGTCTTGGTTCCAATTTCTTTTTACCCTTTTTGGAGCCATTCCTTGCTGGATCTGTAACTGTATGGTCATGTATGTGAAGTAATTTTATGTTAATTCGTATCTATTTTTGTGGACGGCTGGCATGATGTAAAAATAAGGACTTATATTCTTGGTATTTGCACACATTCTCTTCAGTGCGCGCCTTTTGTGAGGACAAAAGAAAAGCTTGGTTGACGAGAGAGAAGATAGATGGAAAGAATGTTTTTAAAAAGAAATTTCTAGACTTATATAACATCCCTGTTGAATGTTTAGTCCCTGGTAAACTCTTTAAAAACGCTGTTAATATTTTTCCTGTGATTTCCAACACTTTTGAGCTTATATGAGACCGTATATTTCCCTTCGCTGTATATTGAGTAGCCCCTAAACATTAACAGCTCTAATGATTGAAAGAGACAATGCAAAGAGATGTATAATTATTCTATAAGGAGTGTTTTTATGGAGAGGAGAAGGCATTTGCCAGATTTGTCCAAAATCTTTTGATTCCCGCAACCAAAAGGAAAGTTGAAATATTGCCTTTTCTTCAGAGTGTAGTGTGGGTGTATGTCGTTCAATGAGGTGCATTTGTTGTACTGCGTGATGCGTAATAACGAGTAGCAAGATGTGAGTGAGAGATATTTAAATGTGTAGATATTTATTAAAAAAGCCACTTGTTAACTTAAGATGTGGACCATAGACTGTATATATAGATGGACGACGCTTCTCCACTGTACAAAAGTGAAGCCAAAATATTTCAGATATGGGAGCTACCATCTTGAGATTTTGACACAAATTGACACATGTTCTATAACTCAGACTCGTGACGGTTATGGAAAGTTAAAGTTGCATCTCATCTCTCATACAATTCCCTGGCTGTGCGACTACTTAACTCAGAGCAGTAGTCAATCATGACATCACACTCCCTTTTTAAAGCATCAAATAAATAATTAAAATCAAACTTATCAGAAACATGAACACTTGAACATGCAGTACATCAGTGTGATAAGAGTTACCTAAAATGACAGAAACCGTCTTTGGGAAAAATGTATTTGACGTTTACTTTGACTTTTTAGTTTGGCCCATGTCCCATCCGCCAACATGGAGGGAGGCGGGATTTATGACCTATACTGCAGCCA
The DNA here is from genome assembly GCA_916701665.1 of Sebastiscus tertius. Taxonomy (NCBI): domain Eukaryota; kingdom Metazoa; phylum Chordata; class Actinopteri; order Perciformes; family Sebastidae; genus Sebastiscus; species Sebastiscus tertius. Next base: position 36,003 of record CAKAOH010021300.1, on the reverse strand, counting down.
GCCACCAGGGGGCAATTGAGATGTTTTGGCTTCACTTTTTGGGAGCTTTAACGTCGTCCATCTTTATATACAGTCTATGTTGTGGACCACAGTGAGGAGAATCTAAGGATCAGGGTTTTCAGATGAACATTATCAACTCCCGTCATTGCATTTACCTATTAGATTAGAACAAATTGACTGTAGTATCACATGATTAACATGCATTGTCTCATCACATGGTCATTGGATTTATTTTGACGCTACTGTTTTAAGAAAAAGGTTGGAGGCTCACAAGCAGCAGGGTTAACTATGGCAGGGCGGAGTTGCAGCAGGTCGTCTTATGAGAGTCTTATGTAAATGTGAAGGTAGATGCATGCCAGCAGGTCGCTAAATTGTTGGATTAATCAAAGTGACCATTATAGACGCTTGGGAAGCAGTTTATTGGAAACAGCGTGGAGCATGTAGAGCTTGGTAAACTGTGTTACAGACCGGTTTAGCTGAGGTTTGAATGTAAAGGCTGTGGATTCTTTGGAATATAAACCCATACGCTTGCTTGCTTCCTTGTTAAATCCACATCGAGCATTCTCTAACCCAACTTTATTGTGTGCAAAACTGTTATGATGCATCTTCAATCAACCTGAATTGTCTCTTGAGTGCTATGTTGGAAATGTATTTTATTTTTGTAAGGAGAGAGGTATTATTCAGAGAGGGCAAAAAACCTGCCTTGAGATTTTCGAGGAAAATGAGGGCTTGTTCCGTTTACAATGGCCTTATTTTGTGTAGGAGACATTGCTATCACTCTTGTAGCACACAACTGAAAGTTTTGACAAATGTATTTTGCTTGAACTATTGTACCGAAGTTATATATGTGTATATGTATAGTTTTATGAATGTATTTCTTAATCCTTACACCAGAACTGAGTGTAATTTTTTTGTCATCTATGTTTGCTATACCGTCTCTTTGGAGACTTTCCAGGGACCCCGCCTGCATCAGTTCAGGCAGCCCTTACTTTTACTGTACTGTATACTGTATGTCTTATTCTTTGTTCATTTTAAAAGAACAGCTCTATGGATGAAAACAAGCATGAATTCTGTCTGGCGAAATGCATTTTTAGTTATTTAAATAAATCGCCACGATGGGTTCCAAATAGAAAGGATTGCTATCCCCTCCCCCTGTAGCGATTAACTTTAACTCAATGTATCTATCAAGCTGATGGAATTGTTATGATTTTTTTTAACTTGAAAATGTTCGCCTGCATGGTTACTCTGATGATTTTCTTGTATTTAATCTTAACGATGGTATGATTATGATGATAAAGACACGTGAAGAGGAAGTCTATTAGACCCAGTGCAATGTCAAAGGGGAATTAATTGAGATGCTGTATCTTAAAGTAGCATGGACTTCCACTTTCTGAAATACTTCTCTGGCAATAACCATCGGCTGTAGCCTCTACTCGGCTGTTGCCGGGGCCTTCACTTCACTTCTGGCCTCGGCCCTCTGTCTCGCTCATTAGAGTTGGGTCATGGCTGAATCTGTGTCAGCCCAACATGATGACAAATAAGATTTAAAGTTTTCAAGCATTCGAAGCAATTTTGACTCAACAGAGCATGCAATGCATTGTGAATAACTGGTATTTTATGATAGCCCCCATGAGCAAGAAATTCTGATTTTTTAAGTTTTTAATTTACTTTCATTTTCTAAAGAAGCATGCATTCCAAATGTCTGATGTAGCAGCTGTCAATGAGAGCAACACAGGCATTATTACTGAGCTGATGGAGTTTTTGCTGCTGAATATGCCAGTTTGTCTTCATCCACGTCTATAAATGTCACAGCACAAGTCTCCTCAGTAGCCATTCTGTCCTTTTTAGCTGTCTGTCAAACTATATTAAGGCCACTGTAGCTCCCTTCCCCACTATCGAGACAACCTTTATCAAGCCCAGCAAAGCACATTTGGATTTCCAAAATGCAGGTAAATCTTTGGAAACATATCTAAAGATGGATGGAAGCATCTGGAGAAATGAACAAAACATTCAGCCCAGTTAAATTGGATTGCTGGTGTTGGCAGATGATCGGTTGTCTTTTCTTAACCGGCCTTAACCTTTTCCACCGAGGAGCGTTCGCAGAGTACGTTTTAAAGGGCAAAGCATAGCAGACTGTCTGATGAAAGGATGCTTATGAAGAGGAAAAAAAGGAGCTGTAATTTTATACCTGTGCTTTGTAAATGTTTTCTATGTGCAGTATTTGATAATGTAAAACTGGTATTTTTGTGGTTTGTACGCTGCAGAATTGATTACTTAAGGTGCACGTAGTTTTGTAAGAAAATGGAACCAAACTGAGGAAAAAAAAGGAACAATTTCGGATTCAGAAGCCTGTATTTGCATGCCCTTTGACATCTGGACGCAAAGTCAATAAAGTTTATTTGAATCACAAACATTTGTCAGGTGTGTCTTTTAACCAGTGGGCAACCTCTGGGGTCTGAAAAGTGAAGCCAATGCTGAAGTGCCTTAAAGTTGCATTCTTTCTAACAGCCAGCAGGGGGCGACTCCTCTGGTTGCAAAAAGAAGTCTGATTGTATAGAAGTCTATGAGAAAATGGCCCTACTTCTCACTTGATTTATTACCTCAGTAAACATTGTAAACATGAGTTTATGGTCTCAATCGCTAGTTTCAAGTCTTCTTCAATACAGCATGATGTTCATTTAGTAAATTATGGTCCCATTTAGAGTCAAATAGACGATATAGCAGCGTATGCTTTGGGGTTTTTGGTTGCCTGAAAATGTCTTATTCAGCGTTTAGTTGCACCATGCTCCACCCTCTCATGTCACTTCTGGTTGCAAAAAAACCAAGATGGCGACTGCCTAAATGCCAAACTCGAGGCTTCAAAACAACAGTCCACAAACCAATGGATGATGTCACAGTGACTACGTCCACTTCTTATATACAGTCTATGGTTTTAACCTTTTCAGTCCCAAGCTATAGATTTTGTGTTTATATCATTAATCTGCCTCAATTCAAGCAGCAAGCAGAATGCTAGCGCTTGGTTAGGAGTAGGAAAAACTTCAAATCAATACAATATATAGAATTTAATCAAAACAATATTTATTTTGTATATTTTCACAGAGACAAGTATCATATGTTACATGTTCTCAAATGTAAGTGACTAACTTGTGTAGACATGAAATCAAAAAAGGGTCAAAGCATGTGAAAAGAAATGCAGAACTAATATATCAATTTTGTTTAAGGGACACAATATACAGAGATATTCTGATAAAGAATAAAGTACACAATATCTTGATTGACAAGTACATAAAAAGATACATTCCTTTAATTGCTCTTATTTCACAGAAAATATACCTGACAAAAAAGGAACTGATTACAAGCAAACTAAAGTTAATCCCAAAATGAAAAAGCTCAGCTGAAGCTTTATCGCCCACAGAGATGGAGTTTTACTGCTTTTTCAGAAACGTCTCATCGCCAGCTGACAGATCTGCCTTTACACTGCAAAGACGACACGTTGTCTGATGGTGATATTGCTCTCAGCAGAGAAAGTGACTGCTGCTGTCACACTGTCGCCTTGACTGCAACCAAATGAGCTAAAATTGACAGAAATACCTGGAAAGCTGTGGAAGGCTGTGCAGCTTGTTTATTGGCAGCAGCTAACATGAATCTTATTATGCCAGAGTATGTTAATTTATTTCTCGTTTAGCTCTCACCTCTCACATTCAAAGTGGCAACTGAACACCTACGTGCTTCTACGGGAAAACGGAAATTATTTACACCGATGGCTTCATGCATTTATAAGAATGAACATCTTTAGAAACGCTTTCAGAGAAATCAGGACACAGAGAGAGATGGCTTGTGTGGGGGAGGAGGTGTAGAAGGGTTAACGAAAACATTGAGAGGTGGCAGATTGTGGTCGTACAATCGCTTTTCGCTTCACAATACGGTTTGGCCAAATTGTAAACGCCCCCGAGGGGCCTGAAAATGCGTCCACCTGGTCACAGTTTGCTCCTAATTTGACGGTAAGACAGGTTGAATTGAACAATTCACCAAAGACAGACAGGACGCTGTTGACCACAGAACATTCAAAAGACACCATAGTGTACACTGCTTGACATAGTCGTAGAATATCAAAAACAAAACACACCCCAGCAGGTGTGCGTATTCAAAACGTGTCCAGTAAAACACATTCAGGACGCACATTCGTTGAGACATTTTGTTGGTCTTGGTCGGAGACTGATCGACATGTAGAGAGAGAAACATTCAGAGAGACACATTCGGATATCTTAATAAACATACAGCAGATAAACATTCTCCTCATGCAATTCAGTGGAATAATCTGAAACTGATCTGTACCTTAAAGTCGTCTCTGTCCCCCACCTCTCACTCTATTTCTCTCTTATATACAGACATCCAGCATTATTCGAGGCCTCTATTGTACAAGGTAGATTAACTTGAGGTGTGTGAACGTTACCTCAACATTTACATGCATGCAAGTGACTTTTTTAGTGTCCCACCCTTGCTGAGGAAATTGCACAGTGAATTGATATGCCCAAACATTCAGGTTTTGACCAAACATACTGTTTAAAGGACTGCTGAATTGGATTTTCTACTCATCACTAGTTAAGTGGCTCCACAGATGTAACAAAGCATTGGAATACTGTACAACCATAATAAAGCTAGCGTTGATCTTTGGTCTCCCAATATCCAGTTTAGGACTTTTGACACTTCAAGTCGAGATTAGATATTGTTTCTAAAAGAAGCCCTCTGACATCATAAATACGGGCTGTTTAGGTAGGTTTTGTAGCTGCTTTAACTTGTGAGACAGTGAGGATCTAGGTACTTATTAACACGTACAGTAAAGGGTTTTCTTAAATTGTAATATTGTTGGACAGGTAGGATAACTTGAGTATTTAGGAAGGGGATACATTGGTTTTTGTAAGATTTTACAAATGTTTCCTACTTAGACAGAGCCAGGCTAATTCATTAATGCCTTTCCCAAGGGCTGGGCAATATGACGATATATATGGTCAAAATTATATAAAAATGTCTTTTGTATATTTTTCTATATCGTTTCTATCGCGATATAGGCTAGGCCTATTTATTTAGTTTTTCCTTCATAATTTCACTTAAAACTTAATTTTGCACTCAAGTTCTTAAAATGAGAAAATACTTTTCATTTGTCAAATATTTAATTCACACAGGAGTATACAAAAATAGGCTTTGCCATGTGGTTATTTCATGTAGACTATTTATTGAATTCCCCGAAAAAATGCTATATCTTGAGACATATATTGTTATCAAGATATGAAATAACCTATATATCGGGACATACGATTTTGTCCTTGTCACCAGCCCTGTCTTTCCCCTCTGCTTGCAGCTTGAAAGTGTGGCTAGCGTAGCCTAGCCTAGCTTGATACTCTCCTAACAAGAAGGCTAACGTGATTTAAAATGATATATGATGCAGCTAACATTAAGCTAATTGTCAGATTCTGTTTGAATCATTTGTTAAGAAGCTAATGCTAGGTTTAAAGAATAGTTCGACACTTTATTGTGACATAAGCTGAAAGCTAATTAACTTTCTTGCCAAGAGTTACAAAGTCAACACAACTCATGTCTGCATGGTAGGCTACATATGAAGCTAACGGCAGCAAAATCCGCTAACCAGCACATCTAAAGCTCCCTGATTAATACGTCATATCTCATTTGTTTAATTCGTACAAAGTCAAAGTCTTTGGATGGAGCCAGGCTAGTTGTTTCCCCTGTTTCCGGTCTTTATGCTAAGCTAAGCTAACCAGATGCTGGATGGTAGCCTCATATTTGGCGTACAGATGCAAGAGCGGTATCGATCTTCTCATCTAACTCTCAGAAAATAAGCACATTTCCCAAAATGTTGAACTAATTAACAAATTAGAAAATATGAACCCCTTAGGTTTGCAACAAGGTAGGCCTATGTTTCCACCATAGACTGTACATAAAGATGGACGACATGACAGCTCCCCAAAAGTGAAGCCAGAACATCTTGATCGCCCCCTGGTGGCTGGCTGCAGTATAGGTCATAAAGCCCGCCCCTTCCATGTTAGTGGATGGAACATGGGCTAAACTAAAAATTCAAAGTACACGCCAATGTAAAAAGAGGGGTGTGACATCATGATTGGCAGCTGTGAGTCTCTCTCGCAATTGGTTCGGGCGGGGGACCTCGATACGATACCATGGCTCCACCGCCCGATCACTACTGCTCAGACTCCGGGATATTTTGGCTTCACTTCTGTCCAGTGGGAGGATGTGAAGACGCCTCGTCCATCTTTAAATACAGTCTATGGTTTCCATCCTTTTAGGGGAAATGCATCTTGTTCCAATAAAAATCAATATTCAAGCACATCAACCATTTGAGTTAAGCTAGGCTAACCTTTGCATTTTCTTAATTCTGATTCTGATCAAGTAAGAAAAACTGTAAAATTCTCCAGAAACCAAACTGTTGTTTTAAGTCAAGCAGTTAGTCGACACCCATATACAGCAGATGTGCGCGCACACACTCTCACATACAGGCTAGGTACAAAGAAAGATGTGTAACCAGTGAACATCTGAACCCTGTTGTCTTGGTCATCGTACCAAAGTGTTCTGAAGGCAAGCATGGAAATATGCAAAACATGGCCATGGATGGGTCGAGAAGAGGAAGCATGGGCAGAGAGGAGAGAGAAAGAGAGGTAGTAGTGGTTTCCCAAACCTTATTCTTCTTCACACCTGTCTCCTCCTCCTCTTCCTCCTCCCTTGTATTAGAAAATGTCTTCTGGAGAGTCTGATCCACAGATTCATACAGCTCAGTCCCCCCTCTCTTTTGTGGGTTATTGGCGTTATATCACTTCCTGGATAGATGACATCATTTCCAAACATGTGCTGTCATATGCGCTGAGCTTGGAGTTGCCGAGCTTCCCATTTGTTGACTGCTGTATCCCATCATGCCGTTGGTGTTGTAGTGATTCATGCCGGCCATGTGCTGACTCATCTGAAAATCAAAAAACACATTTTTGTTATTAACAGAACTTTTACTATCTTCAAAATTCATAGTCCAAAACTAATAATGCACACACCTGGCTAACGTTCCACTGTAGCTGCTGGCCATGTTGCACTCCGTACGCCTGCTGCTGCTGCTGCTGCGCCATCATCCCACTCTGCTGCTGTCCCATAATGCCGTTCTGCTGCTGCTGTCCCATCATCCCACCCTGCTGCTGTACCATCATTCCACTCTGTTGTTGTCCCATAACGCCATTTCGCTGCTGCTGCACCATCATCCCACCCTGTGTCTGTCCCATCATGCCCTGGGTCATCCCCGTCATGTAGGGTGGCGCCATAACGCCACTAGGCTGAGCCATGACGCCCTGCTGTCCCATCATGCCATTCTGTTGAACTCCGATCAGGCCGCTCTGTTGCTGTCCCATCACGGCCATCTGTGATGTCATCATGGCACCTCCCATTCCACCCGCCTGGGCTAAAGAATGGTACGATCCGTATGGGTGTGTTGGGTATCCCATTTGGTTCATGTACAAGCCAGCTGGAAATAATCACAGATAGATCGCGCCAATTAATAATGCTGATTCTCAAGTCTCTTTGATGAAACTAACTCACCCATTGAATTAAGACTTAAGGACGCATGGAGAAAACAATATCTGAGAGAAGGTTCTCCAGTTCTCACCGTGAGCAGACATACTGCTGGTGAGCACTGAGGGGGTGGAGGCGTACAGGGAGAGAATAGAGTCCTTGGACAGTTTCTTGACAGTGCCCTCCTCTGCTTTGGAGGCCGTACCCAGAAACAGACTGAGGTTATCAGGCACCGAGGCAGTCACTCTGCTCTGAGGCATGGAGTTGGAAACAGGCTGGAAACACAGAGAGAAGGTAGGGGAAGGTTATCAACAGTGGAAGGATACAATTAGGGGTGACAACAAGGGCAAATGGCATCTACAAAGGCAGATTAAAGGTCCCATATTATAAAAAAGTGAGATTTTCATGTTTTTTTTTATTATAAAGCAGGCTTAAGTCCTATATAAATACTGTGAAAGTATCGAAACGCTCAATCCACAGGGAAATACACACAGCCTGTATTCAGAAACTCTGCATTTGAAACAAGCTGTCAGGATTTCTGCCCATTCGTGATGTCACGAATATACAATATTTAGACCCTTGACACAGTTTTAAACGTAAACATTCTAAATGTGTCCCAGTTTATTTCCTCGTTGCAGTGGATGTGAATGTCATCAGCTGACAGGAAGTACACATGGACCCAAGCTGTTGCCTAGCAATCGATTCTGGTGCAATTCCGTCAAAATGCGCTAAAACGGAGCGTTTCAGACAGAGGGGGTAAATACAGGCATATTCAGGCTGACAGTATGAGGAAAATAAAGTTTTTTTTTTAACATTACAGCATGTAAACATGTTCTAGTAGAAACACAAAATACAAGCAGGAACCTGACAATTAGCATGATATGGGACCTTTAAAACAACATTAAGTCTATATACACACTATTGGCTTTAAGAGTGGTGCTTTGAGATACATGCTAACTTTAGCATGTTAACATGCTCCAAATGAAAATGCTAACATGCTCATGTTTAACAGGTGTGTTCACCATCTTAGTTCAGTCTATTAGCATGCTGACATATGCTAATCATCGCTAAACAAAGTACAACTGAGGTTGATGGGAATGAATGTTTTGGAGGCATTTGGTCATAAATGACAAACTGAAATTTTAACCAGGGGGGCCTGTTGCATAAAGATAGACCTCTAGTCTTTGTCTTGAATCTAACTTTAAGTCAGACTCTTAAGATACTTTCATTTACCTGTTGCAAAAGCTTCCCTATGAGTGACTAATGGAACACTGATAGGCTATCGGGCAATGCATTATGGGTGAAATAAGACACTTCACAGAAGAGAAAAAATTGGTGGATAGAACAGAGACACTACACCAAGTATGGGAGAAGATAACAGAAAAGGTAAACAGCATAAATCCAACGGTTATTAGAACCGTTAAAGATGTTCAGAATCAGTTCAAGAATATGGTACAAGAATCCAAAAAAAATATGGAGAAACAGTTGAAAGAGTTAGCAAAAAATTAGCTACAAGTAATGGATAAACAGTTGAAATAGTTAGTTAATTGAGCGTCTAACAGATTGTTGCCATAGCAAAAAAAGGTCTCTCTCAGGCTTAGCCAGGGTTAGAGGTGGCTAACTTTCCTTCCCTCAAATGAAGCCAGTCTGAATATTTATGCAACAGGCAGGCTTAATTAGACTAGACCTGACAATCTAAGGCCAAGACTAGTCTTAAAGTTTATGCAACAAGCCCCTGATGATGAAAAGTCGGGGGATCACTAAAGTTATTACAACTCAAGAGCAACAGGAATGTCTGAATTCATTGGCAATTCATCCAATAGTTGTCTAGACATTTCAGTCTTTACCACAAATGCAAACCTCATTTGGCGCTAGAGTAAAAAAAGTCAGAGGAAATCCTCCTTTTGCAGACCGTGAATGTCTGTACAAATTTATATCTCAATCCACCCAAGAGTTGCTGAGATATTTCAGTCTGGACAGACCGACATTGCACATCCCTAGAGCCACGCCGCTAGCATGGCTACAAACACGATGGGTCCGTGGAGAGCAGACAGTGTATATAGTATGTGCAGTGTGTTACCGTGGTTTTAATGGAGGAAGCAGAGGAGGGTGCTGGCAGGGAGCTGAAGAGATCCAGCGCAGAGTGTGCCAGAGCTGGATTGGACACCGCTGGGCTCTTATTACTGTCTGGAACACATCCTCCACCATTAGACACTGCAGGACTTGGAGCAGGGGCATCTAATAGAGGGAAGATGGAAGCATGGTTACGATTATTCGAGATTATTCACAGTTAGCCCGTCTATTTCTATAACATTTTCTTCTCTCTTATGCTGTAAATGTGTGTGTGTGTGTGCATGTGTGTGAGGTGCAATACCTAATCCAAGCAGATCTGTGACAGACTGGGAATCTGTCTTGGGGCTGATATCTTTTTTCTGTCACAACAGAGAAAGTCGATACAAGTAATGCGATATGTCTGCATTGACAAATGAGCTTGAATCCAAGAATCATTTTTCTCCAGACTCCCTGGCGGTGAAATGACCTTCCCATTCCGGTCAGAACAGCACAGTTACTCCCATTTTCCTCCTGCTGGCTGAAGGCTCGCTTCCTCTCGTGTCACCTTCTCCTCACTGACTGACACCCTCTCTCTTATTTCTTTTCGCTCCCTGGTCTTCCTCTCCTTGCTCAATCTAATGCACTCACTCACTCTGCATCAGCTTAATGTTAAAAATCAAACAATTTACGTTCTCTATTAATGCTGTGATGCAGCCAGCGCTCACCAATTTCATCTTCTCAAACACGACTGGTTCCTTGGGTATATTGTCACAGCTCTTTTCTTTCTGTACAGAGAAAACAAATGGTTTTATTTGAGCTAGGCAGACAGTCCAGGAGGAATGGCCTTGCTCAAGAGTATCGTGACGGTGGTAGATAAAGAGAGACGAGACAAGTACGTTTTTTTTTTCACAAGCACAAAGCTTTTTTTTCTCTGTGTATGTGGACTCACCTTGAGCATCTGTATGTCAATGACCTTATCCATATACTTCTTCTTTTCATACTTGTCCCTGATGAAGAGCTCTGCGAACTGGTCTGTCTCGGGGCGCTGAAAGCACTCAGGTAAGAACGCCTCATAGAGACGTTTGGCTTTGGCATTTCCCATCTCCTGAACACACTGGTGACACCAAAACATTGACGCTACATTGTTAAGCAGTCTTATAAAGTAAAGATACAATACAACAGGTTGCTATTCCTATCGTGTGTGTGGGAGTCCTGCTAATAAAACAGTGTGAATTCTTATTGTGGATGTAGAGAAAAGAGAAAAAAAAAGATGCTGACGATAGGAAAAGCATAATGCTGAGTGTCTTTGACTATCAGACCCTGACAAAGTGAGCTGCATACTGATGAGAGAGTGTCTGTCTACTTCCTCTACTGTGAGTGAACAAGTATGTCATTTAAAATCCCAGACAGACAGAGGTGAAGCAACCAGAAATGTTTTGTTTATTCTGTCGACAAATTCCAAATTTTGTTATTTATCCTGCTGTCAGAAATGGAAATATTTATCCAACAACTGGTCATTTTCTGACACAAGGTTATGTTACGATACAATATTAAAACTGTACAATAATTTGTGGAATAATGAAACTGTGCAATACTCTGTCATTAATACTACATTTATACTGTTCATTTCAAGAAATATTCTTATTTATACCATTCTGGCATTTATATTTAACACACTTAATAGATCCCACGACTCTAACAATTTGTATTTAACTATTTGCACTGTTGTTATCTATATATTGCACATCATAATGTAAATATTTGTACATATTTCTTATATTATTATTTTTAATTTAATTTCTTATATTTCTTTACATATATTATATCTATGTTGTAGCATTATGTTCAGAATTTACATGTTACATACGCCTTTATTTCTATTTTTTTTACATTTCTTTATGTTTATATAAGAGCAGCTT
>CAKAOH010021300.1:7651-24416 GCA_916701665.1 Sebastiscus tertius | reverse complement strand
AGGATCAATAAAGTATTTTTGATTCTGATTCTGTCAGAAATCTATTTATAATACAGCCCACGATAAACAGTGTATTTTCATTGTATGAATCAGGTACCAATAAAATAACCGGCTCCTACTGGTACTTAAACGGAGGTACAGTCACAGAAAATAAGACTATGAGGACCAAGGGATTAAAGAGAAATAAAATATAATCATTAAGACATTAAAGCTGGCCCTCTTTAACAGCTATATCTGTATAACTGCTTTTCCGTTTGGGCATCTTACTTAATAACTACCACAAGCAAAAGCTAAAAGCATTTGTTTTTATTGTACTTCATCCAATACTATAAGGAAGAGCCCCCACACTGTAGTCAATCCAAAAAACATAAGCTGGTATTGCCTGAGCTAACTTTTATCCTGTTAAGTCCCCTACTGTATAAGTATGTTGCCGTACTCATGTCCCTCATTATTCCAAGATATGTACCCCCTTTCTACAAGCTTACTACCCTAAAACTACATTACTGTACCCCAGCATTGATGTGTACCACTTTTACACATGTCTTTAAAAGAGGCGGCTAAATGAGTCTACTAAAAGTCATCATACTTGCGCTCAACGTTAGCTTTTTACTTTGCATTAACACAAAAAGCAAATAAAAAAATCCCATTGGCTGTTTGTTGAGGAAACCCAGGGCGATGCTAACTTCCTGGTTGGCCTACATCATCCCTGCAGCACTCTATAGGTATACGGTTTATTCTGGTTGTTGTACGTTTTGACAGTTCAGATCAGGGTCATTATAGTAAACTAAAACTGAAACCAAAATGAAAATAAGCAATGAAAAATAGTGTTAGTAAACTGAAACAAAATAAAAAGTAAACTATTATTGCCCGGTTAAAAAACAAATAAAAATAAAATAAAAATGAATGTAAATTAATTTTAGTTTTAGTTTTTTGGAATGTATTTATTTTCAAATTAACCTGCACATTTATTTGATAATTGAGGCTTATATATCTACATTTCTTTCTTTGTTATTTTATTTTATTTATTTATTTTAATGGCAGCTATAATCCTCCATAATAATAGGCCTATATCACTACCGAAAAAAGGAGACGGCATGAATTTCTGTCAACTCTTGTGACATAGAATTAAATTAAATTGACTTGACGTTCCAGGAGATGACGCTATGTCACAATTGCTTCGTACGGATTAAACATTAAACATCATGGCCGTTCCTCTACAGTTCTCCAACCATGTATTTTGTATGTATATATGTATATGTAGCTAAATCTGAGACATGATACCTGGCCCTAACACAAACTAAAACTACTGTAAAACTAAAACTAAATATATAACAACTAAAACTAAACCTTTCTGAAAAACTGAAACTAAACTAAAACCAGCAAACATACTCTGAAAACTAACTGAACTAAATTTAAATTGAAAAGTCAAAGCTAAAATAAAACAAAAACTAATTGAAAATTCCAAACTATTATAACCCCATCTTGATGTTTGGTTGTTTAGTGTAACCTCTGACCTGGACCTGCTCCTGTGTCCACTGATCCAGGTTGACAGACTTGACCTTGGAGATGTGGACCCCCAGGTTTCGATGGATACCGGCACAGCGGATACAGATGAAGATGCCCAAATTCCAGGACGCCCATCTTGGACCTGGCAGAGAAGAGGAAGGTATAGGGTTTAATATTTAGAGGTGGACGATTAAGTATTTGGGTGACAGAACAAAAATCTAGAAGTATAATAGACACTTCAAGTAAGCAGGGTGAAGAATGATGAGAAAAAACTCTCGTTCACTCTCGTGCAAGACAAGCCTGAAATTCAATTATGAGTTTGAATTCAGCTGGGAACTCATCTAATCCAGCGCAAGTCATGCGGTGTCCTGACACATAATGGGATCCAATAGGAGAGTTAGCCTACATAACTGAGACTGAGAGGAGCGAGGGGGAGTAGAAAGTAACAGAAACACACACACACACACACACACACTCTGGATACCTGCAGGGATGATTACTCATGTGGTCATGAGCCTGTGTGTGTGGGTGCGTGCTTATCTGAGTGGGCCATTTTGTCCATCTTGCTGCCATATCTTAATGGTTACGTTTGAGTGCCCCATATTCACCCCCATGCTTTATAGGTTTATATCATGTTGTTGGTGCCTCGCTGTCAGGGATCCTTTTCCTGAACAGACAACTCTGAGAGGGGGGAATAAAAAACAACACAGTCAGGCTGTTTTTCTGCTGAAATTATGCAACCGTCCTCTTCAGAGAATACAGTCAGCTTCAAAGAGAATACTGGTGCTTCTCTCCCCATCTCGCCTTACATCTCCCTCTCTTCTTGCCCCTCCTCCTCCTCCTCTTTCCTCCATCTCTTTCTGCTCCCCCTCCCCTCGCTCACTCCAGTTGGCCGAACCACCCTCTGCCTCTCCGCTCATCTCCGTCGCTCGCAACCTTGCCTTAGAAGTCGATGCACTGTGGCCTTTACACCACTAGATGGAAGAGCAGCTTTCGATTTCTCCATTGGCGTCTCCTGTCCTGTCTGTGCGGTGTTTAAGAAAGGCCATTCTATGCAAATAAAAGAGGAAGTTCCAGGAGAGAAAACATGCAAAACCTTCCTCTTTGCGGCGGAAACACTGTCTGGGTGGAGAGTCAAAGGGTAGCCTCTTGTCTTGGTTGTTTCCTGAATGCTTAAAAGGTTATTCTGTTTGCATCATTAGAAAGAAATCATAGATTTCCGCGCATTCAGGGCGCAAAACTGATTCGGCAGCCGTTGTAATCAACATAGATTTGCATTGTTTGTACATTCTTGTTGACCACTCCAGACCCCTGCAGAGTCCGACCACCACATACCGTTATCATATGACGTATTGGTATGAGATTTGTTTATTATTATCATCTGTTATGAAATGTGTACCATTAGATCAGGCGTAAGTGTGATTTTACTTGGGGGATCTGTGTCTGTTTGGTTGACACTTCAGTCGGAGTTCCAAGTTACGTGAGCCCATCTCGATGGCTGCCGGCAGACACTTTTTCCTTAGTGATTCCTCAACAGGTATAGCGTAGACTACCAGACGTCTTCCCCCTCAAAATGTAACGTTACAGCATACTGGAGTGAGCTTTCCCGCGCCATTGTCGCATTGTAACGTTACAGCGATTTAGAGCCATAACGAAGTCTTGCATCACTTTTAGGTTTTAAGGCATAGTCGCTAAATATGTATTGTAAATATTTCCTTAGTGAGTGTGGGTCGATCATCCTGTTGTTGATCAGTTCATTTTTATCGATCTGTGGATCACGACAGCTCGCCATGACCAGCCGCTGCTTTGCTAGCGCTGTGTGACTAGAATGCTTTTGCCCATCAGACCTGGATCCACAATCTCCTTCTGTTTTGAGTAAAGACATGTGATCCCCTCGGAATATTTAACATTTTCAATCCATCTTTTCTGCGGTTGGTGCAGTTTACTGCCCAACAACTTGCCGTGCTTTCTGCCCCCGAGCTGCGCACACATCTCTGTGATGCCGTTGCACAGAAACCCGTCTATAAGACTATATCTCTGTATTTTCATGAATCTTTGGGTTGCCTAGTTTGCAGTCTACATTTTCAAATCCCCTACTGTATAAGTATGTTGCTGTGCTCATGAACCTCATTATTCCAAGATGTGTACCCCTTTTTCTACAAGCTTATTACCCCTAAAACTACATTACTGTACCCCAGCGTTGGCTACATTTTCAAATTAGGAAAAGGAAAGCTATCAATGGGCAAAAATGCCAACAAAAGTAGAGCAAATAACACCAGACAGACAGAGTATGTCCATCACCCCGACTGTCTGGCTGCAGCATACCGGCTAATAATAGTAGAATTACTCTGCAAAGCCTGCTTAACCGCTGTAAACATTGGCACTGACAGAGAGAAACAGAGAGATTGTCAATTGTGTTGAACTCCCTCAACGCGGGAATTAGTTTGCCCTTCTCATCCTTATTCTAATGCTCCTCTGTGTCCTGGCCGCCATTTCTTATCTCTCTCATTCACCACCGCTGCCTCCCTCCTCCTCCTCTCCCCTGTCCGTCCATATCTCTCGCTCTCAGTTCTAATTCTCCCTTTCTATTACATTCTCCACCCTAACTGTCTGGGGTTTTGCTGCCAACGTTGCATATTGTACTGACTTTTTTATCTCTTTTTAACCAGACTAGTGGCGTGGCTCTCGGGGTGGCAATGTTGGTCTGTTGATCCACTGCTTTGGTCAAGACTGAAATACTTCAACAGCTATTGGATTTGGTACAGATATCCATGGTGCCCAGAGAATGAATCCTATTGACTGCCTTTGCCCCATAGCACCAGCATGAGTTTGACATTTGGGTTTTTTAGTGAAATAGCTCAACAACTATTTGATGGACTGCCAAAATTTGCTAAAATTTGGTAAAGATATTCATAGTTCATAGATGTATGTATCCTAATGACTTTTGTGATCCCTTGTCTTTATTCTCAAGTGCCACCTTTATAGTTCTGACTGAAATGTCTCAGAAACTATTGCATGGACTGCCATGAAATTTGCACCCAATTAGACCGTTATCAGGTCATTAAATAGATGTTATTGGTCGCTATAAGAACCTTAGATGTCGGTCAGTAGGGGCCTACTACGTTGTAAAAGTGAAGGTAAAACTTAAAAAACAACACATTGCTTGTTGTCACATTGTAAAACTGAACACAAAAAAGGCTTCTTTAGGTTGAGGCAACAAAACTACAACTTTTTTAGGTTTAGGCAACACAAACACTTATCGTCCATCATGTCCTCCACCCCATATGGAGTTTCATACCATCTATACTACAGCACCTGACTTCTGCTTCTGCTTCTGTCATAACTGCTACAGTCGCCAGTACTACTGTCGTGTTCTTTTATACCTTCTTTCAGTGATCTACCCATAGACTATGTATAAAAAGTGGACGTTGTCACCATAACATCACCCACTGGTTTGTGGACTGCTGTTTTGAAGCCTCGAGTTCGGCATTTTGGCCGTCGCCATCTTGTTTTTTTGCAACCAGAAGTGACACGAGAGGGTGTAGTACAACTAAACGCTAAATAAGAACATTTTAGGCAACTAAAATGTTGCATTTTGTCTTTCATGAACTGAAAACACACTGTGAAAGGGTTAAGTTAAAGAAAACACGGACAACTCCCAGACCGGACAACGCCATGGTAGCAACCTGTCAATCACAAGGTAGCCACGCCCTAAAGCACACACTGCTTTATGGTCTATTTGACTCTAAATGGGTCCATAATTTACCAAATGAACATCATGCTGTATTGAAGAAGACTTGAAACTAGCGATTGAGACCATAAACTCATGTTTACAATGTTTACTGAGGTAATAAATCAAGTGAGAAGTAGGGTCATTTTTTCAGACTTCTTTTTGCAACCAGAGGAGTCGCCCCCTGCTGGCTATTAGAAAGAATGCAAGTTTAAGGCACTTCCACATTGGCTTCACTTCTCAGACCGACCATGCGAATACATGATAAAAACTACTAGTGGGTGTAGTAGGCCCTTAGTGACCCACATCTATGGGGCTTATAGCGACTGACAACGCCTATTTAATACCCTGACAACAGTCTAATTGGCTGAAATTACACATGCCATATTTTTCTTTCCAAACCATGTGTGCTCATGTGTCCAGTGGTGTAAGCACAATGTGACTCTAATCTGCTTACAACAGGGTATTATGACTGTTTGGAGTCCTGGTGCTCAGGTGTGTACGGGAGTGTGCCGACCAGGTGAGCCAAGGAGGAGGGAGCAGCAGGACGGAGCAGCAGGACGGAGCAGCAGGACGGAGCAGCAGGACGGAGCTGAAGGTTAGTTATTTAAAGTGAATCACACCTGCACACTGTGTCACAGTAGCCTCTTTGGTTCTAATCAATGCGGTGCTTGAGTAAGAACCCATATACAGCATGTCTGTCCAGCAACAATGCACACCTCCAGGTACTTTGAACAGATATAGAGAGAGTAGGAGGAATAGACTTCTAAAAAAAAAAGGAAGGAAAGATTGGACAAGCAGTCTCTACAAATCACACTCTGTGTTACAGGGTTTGCATTGCAATGTACATTTCTCCACAGTTAAGTAAACTTCCTCTTTGCTTTTTATAATCAAAGAACACCTTCTTTGGAAGTATAATTGAGGTTTGACTAATAAGTCTGTCCAGTCCAGTTCTTATAGGGCAAACTACCCAAAAGTAGAGGGTTTGCATACGAGATTGATGAATCATCCCTGGCAAAAAAAGAGTGTGGTTGTGGTTGTCAAACATGCAGCTTGAAGCACATCAGGGGAGGAGAAGGCAGAGCACAAGCGAGAGCCAAAAACAGAGACAAACAAGAGGGGATTTTTATAGTCATCAAATGGTGGACTTCAGCTGTTTGATGGCCTGCTGGGACGTACAGGGGGTATGACGAGCAGTGAGCGAGTGCAAACACAGATCTATAATGAACCTCTCTGTCACTCACCCCCACACACACACATTTATTTGGAGTACAACACTTGTGAGGACCTTTTACTGGCTACATTCATTTAGTAACTCCTCACCTTTAATGTTTCTCCCTCCAGTGCACTTCTAGCTTTAATCCTTTCCTTAAATAAAATGTTAAATTCAAAGGGCCACACCAGAGTAACTGCAAGTTTTACGTGTGTAATTTAATTTTTTTTTATTGATATTGCATTTTTGCATGCATGCTATACTATTTCAGTCAGATTTTAAATGCATTTCGTTCACCTTGAAGGTTGCCATTGATTCACATTTTATTACTAGCAAACTCTTGGCTACAGTTTATAAGTACATTTTACTTGATTTGTGTAATCTACCACAGTAAATGTCAAGTCTACATATAGCATACATTTTAATCAATGTTACATTGGGACTCATGCAGAAACAGTCTCTTAAATTTTCTCTTACTTTTCTTTTAAGAGAATAGATAAGAGAAGTCAAGTCGTCTTAGTGGTCTTAAAAAGAATAGTCTTAATTGGGATCAGTGGACTAATAGTATTTCTTTAGCCCACCATAATCCAATCATTATAATTACTCTAAAACATATAATAATGTAAATTTGATATATGATATTCAGGCTTTTTTTTCCCTATGTTCCTCAAATTTAGAACTTATGTTTCCTTGTGTTGGACAAACAATTTATGGAATGTGAAAATGTTTTTTTCTTATCTTGGTAAGAGTGCTTTGCGCACAGTTTTCTCTTTCCTAAGAGAAAAACAAAAATAACAAAACATTGATGAATCCCAGAAATCAATGGGCACTAACGAAATAAGAACAAATCATGGCTACGAACAAATATAAGAGGAAATTTGAACAAAAAAATGGTAAAATTGGAATAGTGAACTTCAACACCTCGTAATGACGATTTAACTTTGTCAAAAAAGAATGCAGATTTGTTTACAAACTGTTCACGATGAAGAATTATACAACATAAGAGTCTGCTAATAGATTTTCATTCCATACAGAAAGAAATGGAAATCAATGACTGCCTGGATGGTAACCTTCAACTTATGAGGATATTAATCATCTTAAATATGGAAATGGATCAATACAAACCACTATGATGCATTAACAACTCAATAGTATTGCCTTAGATCAGTGGCTCTCAACCTTTTCACGTCACCCCTAATAATCAGGTCGGTGTTCGCTTAAACAGCTGTTTCTACGTGCCTCCCCCATGTTGATTTTGATTAATTATTGTGAATGTTCTGATTCATAAATGTAGGCTAAATAAATAATGCTTTGTTTGTGATGACAGTTTTGTTTAGTTTTAACAGCTAGCACTATAGGCGTTGTCCAATGTGCTTCAGGCACTGTGGATTTTTGAGTTATTTTGTGACTTTTTCTCTCCCTGACTCACCAAAAATCCCCCGTCAGAGTGCATGCACACTTTGACACTCACAAACACATTAAATAAAATCTATTCCAAGGCCAATAATATCACTGGTACAGGCATTGTAGTGTAAAAAAAAACATTCCCCAGTCTAAAATATGTTGGGTTGAGAATCACTGCCTTACAGTAATCTAGGATGAGAGAGCACAGCATTAGAGACTGCGGAAAGTGAACAACAGAACTAAGTTCTTGGCTAGATAAGCTAATTTAATTGATAAAAGAAGTCAAAGACTCGTGGCCAATTCTCCTGCTGCAGAGCATGCTTGCTTTTACTACTTAATCATGCCTTTAAAGGTCTGGCAAAACAATCAATTCCAACAGGTCCAACAGCTCAGCTCAGCGTGGTACGTCATATTTATAACAGAAGAGCCCCTAAGTATCTCAAACACCAACACGGATACATGTTCCTTTAGGTTCTGTGGTGCCAGCAATTGGACATTATTGTATCCTTGACATTATTTGTTGTTGTACGTGATGCCCTCCTTCTCATTAAACTAAACTAATTAACAGAATCATACATTAAAACACACATTATATTAACATCTTCCTTCCGAAGGGTGTTTTTCTGACACGCCTATAAGTGCACGTCACACACACAAACATATGTATTTATGTACACACCCACAGACTTGCACAAACATACACACAAGCAGGTGCATATGGCTCATTAGCCTATATCCCACAAGGATAAACGGTGCTCTCCGCACGCATCCAGTTAATCCCACAGAGCCTCAGTCATCAGTGGATCCTACGCCCTCCTACACAAACACACACTCATGTATACATACACACACACACACACACACACACACACACACACACACACACACACACACACACACACACACACACACACACACACACACACACACACACACACACACACACACACACTGGTCCCATCCTCCAGCCCCTCGGCATCTAAACCGATCCAGAAACCCTGAGGCCACCCAGTGACCCAGTCCCGGTCTGAGCTGAGCAGATGGACCCGTATTGATAATTTACTAATACACAC
This sequence comes from Sebastiscus tertius, assembly GCA_916701665.1. Lineage (NCBI taxonomy): Eukaryota > Metazoa > Chordata > Actinopteri > Perciformes > Sebastidae > Sebastiscus > Sebastiscus tertius. The sequence continues at coordinate 15,490 of CAKAOH010021300.1, read as the reverse complement.
CCACCATCTGTGTTACACTGCGAGTGTCACGACTGTGATCACTGCAGGTGAGTCACTGAGGTTTGAATGGGTTATACATCAAAAGACACTCCATCACTGCACACTTTAGATTCTTCTCTTGTACAGCTGTTAGAGAACTTTGTAGTCTTTTACAGACTACAATATAAATGTTTTATCATTTAGAACTATCATTCACTGTAATCTATAAACGATACTGCTGCTGACACAATACAATAACCTCACAATACCATACCTGCTACATTTCTGAATGTGTATTGTTGTTGTTTCTGTCACATTTTATTGTAAACTGTACTTAGCATTTTGTCTATATCCTGTACAGCGCGGAGGCAATTTCCAGGTAGCAGATTGATGTTTGACCTTATTACATTTTTTGTGTGTTCATCTATTGTTTATCTATTATAAACAGTTGTACAAGACTGGATTATCAATAAGGCCCAGGCTGCCAGGCTCACCCCTCAAAGGTCCACTGTATGGCAATTGTTGTGTGGTAATTTGATTCATTAATTTGGGAATATGTGACTATACACCGCAAAAGCACGATATTAAAAGACATGACAAGGACCTTAAAGGGATAGTTTGAGTGTTTTGAAGTGGGGTTGTATGAGGTACTTATCCATAGTCACTGTATTACCTACAGTACAGTAGATGACAGTCGGCGTGCCCCCAGTTTGGAGAAAAACAGACAGGAGTTACCGCACGGAAGCAAAGCAATACAGTGCTATGGATGGGGACGTCAGCGAAACGTATTTTAGCCACCAAAAAGAACCTAGAAAAAATCTATATATGCTATATTCAGGATATTTTCCGACAGGGAACTGAACTGAAAGTGTCTGCCTGCTTTGAAGAGTATAGATTAGTTTCACTTTCCATTGTTTTGCTTCTGCCCCCATCCACAGCATTGCTTTGCTCCCGTGCTGGTGTTCTGACAAATAGAGCTACCCGCTCAGAAGTAGCTCATCCTGTCAGACTAGTCTCATTTACCTCTATAAATGTTAAGTAGAGTAGCTCATTCAGGTAAGAAATATATAACAGAATGGCCTACTACCTCTATAAATGTAGGTAAAGTTATGGGTGTGTCCTCTGGAATATTCTATTTGTCTCAGAAACACACTGCACATGCGCACATCGTGTTGGTAGGTCATTCTGAGCGGTATAGCTCTATTTGTCAGAACCGCCACATGCCGACTGTCATCTACTGTACGTAATACACCTAGTATGGATAAGTACCTCATAAAACCCCACTTCAAAACACCCGAAATATCTCTTTAAGGGTGTCCTACTTAATTACCTCATCTTCAGCTCGTTTTATAGAGGGTCTCTGTGTCAAAATCTAGATCTAAGACCTTCAGCTGATGCTGTGCTTACATGTTTAATAGTCAAAATACCACACAGCAAACCTGGAACCTAATATTCGAGAAAAAAATGTACACAGAGTGGGAGGATTGAAGGTGCTAATAGGGTCCCAGTAGCTTATTTTTGCCCAGGGGCCCCTAGCAGGTTAATCTGGCCATGGCAGTGTATTCACACAGTAATATACTGTAGGTAGACTCTTACCACGGTGCCACCCTCTCCTTGGTACTGTGAGACTCTGAACTCTCTTCCAACCAGGGGGACTCAAACCGCCAATCACCTCCTTGTTTCAAATGAAATCCCTGCTGGCGTCTGATTGGATGAGATTAAAGGATGAAAGAGGGTGGGGGCTAGGTGGTGGTGGTGGAGGGATACGGCGTGATTTCACCAGGTGATATCTCCACGGCAACCGGGGCCTGGTGTGTACGTAAACACAAGTACAATGGAGACAATAAAGGAGGGAGGCTTTTATACAAACACACACACACACACACACACACACACACACACACACACACACACACACAGACGCAGCCCCTTGAGACCGAACTGAAGCCAGAGGTAGAAGCGTTGACTACATTATGCACCTGCCTCGCCCTCTCCCCTCCATTTCTTCATTATTTCCTGACAGCATTGAGGATTTACAGTAGAACTGTCACATTGTGAGGAAGTGGTACAAAAATAATGCAGTACATCATGTGATACAGAAGAAAAGAAGAAACAGGAAGTTGGGCAGTACAGGCACTAAACTGCAAAAAGCTATAGTGATATTATTTAATTGCTGCAGCGTCTGCACAGAGAGCATAGATAGGGATGACCTAATAGCATCGTTAATGTGTTTTTGTGTGATTCCATGTGCTGGTGTAAGCAAATGCACTTGGCTCCACACATCTCGCCACTTCCTCTTCAATCACCCAGAGGGTGGGAAGGTGATAAACGCACAGTAATCTATGTCAGAGCAAACAAGATTAGACCGAACCTCAACACAAGCCATATGGTCACAACGCCTGACTTTAGAGAAGGAAGGGGTGGGGACATGTGCTCTAAAGGTGTGCACATGTGCGTGCTCACGTGTGTAGTGTTGTGTTGAGCTTGTCATCTAATGCACAGAAAGAGTAACACTTATAGATGCGAGGAAAAGTGCTAATCGGGTACCTTTCTTCAAGCATCAGCCTGTATTATAGTCAGTTTACTGGCATAGTTACATGGAAAAAAAGGAAGCAAATGAGAGTTACGTGTGACCTTTCAATTATTACAGTAATAAATGCAGAATGTTTTTTTGCATACTTGACAGAAAACACGCTGTAAATTATAATAAAAGACCACTAAATGATCAAACAAAATGTCACTTCTCTTAAAGCTAGAGTTTCAGCATACTCGTGTGTGTGTGTGTGTGTGTGTGTGTGTGTGTGTGTGTGTGTGTGTGTGTGTGGTTGCTATTTTCTCCCCTAACCCATAATCTCATCTGCAGTCTAATTAGACCAGTCTGTTGCACAGTGAAGTCACACCAATCAAAGAAAGCAATGCACAGGCATGCCTGATGACCGCATGTTCGAGAATGCGAGGAAAAACAAAAAGAGATGTGACAGATATCAAATCAAAGAAAATAACGATCAAAGATAAATGATCTAAATTTCTCTCTCCACATGTCCGTGATTTGGTCCAGAAAAAAGCGCAAATATGACGCCTCTAGTCTAGTCTTAGAACAGCCACGTCTTTTAGATGAGCTCTGATCACAGAGTGTTTTTTTTTTTAAATTGACTTCTGAACAGTCACAAGTGTGTTTTGTCTGAAGTCTACCAACGTCTGCAGTCCTATTTATATCTTATTAAAAAAAAGACCATCCAAAGGCCGTATGCTCTGGAACAAAAACGTGTTTTGTAAAACGTAGCATTCACGGTGAAGTCCCCGGTTTGAATCCAACTAACTAAGACCTTGACATCACATGTCATCTCAACGAAGCACTGTACAATTCTCACCATTGTCTATGTACTGTGAATGAACTGTGTGTGTGTGTGTGCAAGATAAGACTTGATGCAAACGTCATTTCACATTGAATGGGGAAGTTGGATTTTTGTGTTTTAACAGGAAGATTAAGCAAGAAAACAGACAAAAAAAACAGAATAAATGAACAATCTATCATAAAACTAGAAGTGCACTCGGAGGTCGCAGACATCCGCCGAGGCAGGTTTCATGTACTAGTCATATCAGAAATAAAAAAAAATTGTGAAAATGTATAGTATAAGGGTTTAGAACATCATGATGGAAGTATATGATGGCCATTCCCATGCTCACTTATGTCTCATAAATTGTTGCAGCAATTTTTGGGTTTATACCGTTTGTTACACAGATTTGGTGCTAAGTTTAACCATTTTTTACCAACCGAGAATTGACAAAAATGATCAATAATTCCTCCAAAATACCACATTAAGACACCAAGACCTTGTTAAACACCATAGCAAAAAGCCATGCTGTGATTTGGTATCAAAAACGTTTGACATTTGGAGACTTATGCAATTGCATTTGTTTTATTATTATTAAATGGCGAGCACTTCTGTTCTGGGAACTGCTCAGAAACCCCCTTATTGTCAATATAGCTAGGAAGGCTAGATTAGGCTATATCTAGTTTTTGGCTGTTAAGTTTCATGAGAGGTCACAACAGGTCATTTTGTACAGTGATGTTAAATTTAAAAAAAAATGGTCTCACTGCAATGAAATAATTACTATGGAGACTAACTTCATCACACATGAATACAATTGGGCTCATTAAATCCACAAGAGTCTCAGCTTTACAGTGATACCCAATGTATGTACTGTTTAGGGACCCCAGTGCGCAGAAAGATTCAAATACACCATTTTAGTATAGGCGAAAATAACACATTTATACTGCATTCAAAAAACTGCGTGTGATAGCCTAACTTTGGAGCGTTATTTAACCTCATTCCCGACAAGCTAACATGACACGGTTGGGATCAATTCCTTAGGTTTTTTAGCTTCATATGATAGCTGTACTTTCACTCTAGCTCTAAAACTGATCCAGCTTCTGAAAGACAGAAACATTGGTCGGGATCGCGGGTTCTCAAAGGGTTAAAAGACTTGATTTCTTACTCAAACTCAGATTACCAACAGGGTTTGAAATTAAGACAATTTTCTTAGGTTGAGGTTAATTGTAGGCTATGGCAATGAATTTGTATCTATGTTACTGTTTGTAAGGTTGTATGTCCAAAGAAAAATCCATTTCTCTACATCTGTATTTGACAGTTTTCTTTTTCAGCAACCACTTGACCCAATTAGTGTTCGTTTCTTATGAAATATTTGTTGCACCCCAGATCACTTTTACCTGCATTTGGCAGCTTCTCTTTGGAAGAGATGCAGACTCAGTATTGTGAATGAGCAGAGAGACCGAGGCAGACAGCGATTAAGAAATACAAAGAGAGACACAGAACAAAACACCCAGATAGTGATGGCCCCAAATGAACAAGAAGCTTAAACTGAGTGGGAGCGTTGAGACGAAGGTTAGCTCACTAAAAAAATCTGTCTGTCTGCACCACTTCTCTGAGTGCTCCTGTCTTCACATTAGAAATGTTTCCACTTGTCCTGACACAGCCTGGCACATTAATCCAGAGAAAAGCTACCATAACTTATTGATTTTGACTCTGAGTGTGTGCTTAGTACACATCAGATTTCCCTGCTGTTGTTTGCCAGTCCATTTGCGTGTTTCTCTGTCTATCTCTGTGTCTGTTAATAAGGAAGCAAACACAGATCGGAATCCGATTGCAGCACTACAGAATACAGCTTAATCCCTCTTAAATATGGGAAGCTGTTTATCATTCATAAAGTTTTCATGAAGAATCCACAAGAGGGTCCCCCCCATATGCGTGACAGCCTGCAGTGATTTGCGTACATTCAGGGCCTTCACTTGAGAGTTTATGACAGAGGTGGGAGCAGTGGCAGCCGTGTGAAAGTGACACACAGCTTCCCTGTTAAATCATTTCTTTGACATAGTATGGAAAGGTTTATCAATCTCAACAGCAGCCGTGCCACTGATCTTGGACATATAGGTACCAAATGGGCTAATACTAAACAGAGTATCAGCACAACATATTTGTTTAACTTGCAAGAAAACAAGTTATTCTGTCAAAAAAGAATGTAACAACTTTCTATTATTGTCAATGGACAGCCGATTCAACTGTTATCAAGCCATTAGATAGGCATTATCCGTCGCTATAAGCACCATAGTTGTGGGTCATTAGGGGCCTACTACACCCACTAGTAGGTTTTATCATCTATTCACACAGTGGGCAACCTCCGGGTCTGAGAAGTCAGGTCTACTACACCTACCATGTTGTAAAAGTGAAAGAAACGTCACGTTTTGAACACAAACAAAAAGGCTTCTTTAGGTTTAGGCAGACAAAAACAGTTAGGTTTAGTCAACAAAACTCCAACTTCTTTAGGTTTAGGCAACAAAAAAACAGTTAGGTTTAGGGAAAAACATCGTTTTGGGTTATAATAACTACAAACACTGTTGGTTTCACACGGGATGCGAACTCCGATCTCCTGGGTGAAAGTCCTGTGTTCCGCTTCTGCTCCTGTCATAATTACTATGGTCGCTAGAAGTCGCGTCATATTATTTTATACCTTCTTTCGGTGATCTACCATGTGAACAGATGATAAAACCTATTAGTGGGTGTAGTAGGCCCCTACTGACCCACATCTATGGTGCTTATAGCGACTGATAACGCCTATTTAATAGCATGATCAGCTACAATGGACACTAGGAGAGTTGCTCACTCACACCTGAGGTTTGTCTCTGGAAACCAACGCTGGTTGTTGTTTTTTTTTGTGTGTGATACTTTATCTATATGTACTGTATGTTTCTGAGCATTTTACACTCATCATCAACAACTAATTGACAGTTTATCCTGAAACAAAATGCAGATAAAAGGTTGGAGAATCAGTTTGTTGATTCATTGTCAAACTGTGACCAAATATGTGTGACCAAAACAGCCATGTTTACACACCAACATGGCAAAAACAGGTTCAGCAAATAGCTGATGACACAGTTCAAGGCCTCACTGAGGTCACAAACAGACCGGAGGGCGAGTGCACAAACACATACAACTGGGTGTCTTGACTGTGGTGATTCTTATACAGTATAATCATATAACACATGTTACAACGATTGCATACGAATACTATACCAGCATCCCAAAAAACAGACAGTATGACATCACTACAACCAATTCCCTAATTAACTTCACTGCAACTATTACACTATAATTAGGCTAATTACAGAGGATGACAGACTTGACAATGCTCTCCCTATAATTCAAATTATAATGTGTTTGCCCTTTTTGTTAAGATTCCCCTGTGTGCCCTCATCCATCTGCACTCATACTGCAGGAACAATGTGTTCAGGGTGACTCCTGATGTCTCTATATGTCTATCTCTCTATAGTCTGCTATACCCCTATGGGGGATTCAGGGATCCTCAATGGTGCCAACATTTAGGAGTAATTCTCACTAATGAGCTCATTTACACATGTCATCCTGTGTGATAAAGTTGTCCAATCTCATTATTAACAAAAACCTAAGAGGTATTTCTCATAACATCTGTATCTATTGTTGCTATATACCTTATTACTTGGGATGAGCTGGCATGCCATGCTCCAGATGCTCCAGCCTTGTGAGGATGTGTGTCTTGCACCATAGTACAATGTAATTGGTCGAGGGATGATGAATGCAACGCCGCATTTTCTAGCGTAGTAAATGAACAAGACTGGTCGATTCATGCCCATGCACAACACAACACATTGGCAACAATCAACCTACCTTTCGATTCGCAGTCAGCGCAGAATTTATTCTCCTCCAGCGCCAGTAGAGAGTTGAGGACAGCCTGGTATCTGTCAACGTCTTTCACAGATTTGCCCGTCATCATTGCACTTGGTCCACCTCCTCCTCTACAAGCCTCCTGCTGCAGTCCGTGTCGGCTCTTTTTTGTCAAACAGCCTCCTCTCTTCTTCTTCTTTGACAAAATTAAAGCAGTAGTGTGTGCAGAGCCCGACGCGCTCCTGCTGCTCCTCCTCCTCCTCCTCTTCCTCTTCCTCCTCCTCTCTGTGGCAGCAGGGCGAGTTTGTTTCACTGAGATGGGATGATTGTCTCTCAGCCAACCAGCATGCGGGTTATGCAAATACTAATAGGGGCTACTAATCAAGACGTAACAGTGGAGGGAAGCACACAAACCATGTGGTTGTTAAGATTCAACATGTAAGGCTAATGTAAGGTCGACTTTAAAGTGCATCTGTATCTCTGATAATGGACACTGACTCCTCTCTCTCTCTCTCTCTCTCTCTCTCTCATTCAATTCAATTTGCTTTAATGGCATGACTGTCAGGGGTGAACAATATTGCCAAAGCATCAATTCAATAATAAATAAAAATTACAAAAAAGAACAAAATAAAACAAAAAC
>CAKAOH010021299.1:29384-44274 GCA_916701665.1 Sebastiscus tertius | reverse complement strand
AAAAAAAAAAAAAAAAAAGTCTGAAAAATATTCGAAAATAAAGTCAAAAAATTTTTTGAAAAATGTCTAAAAATAAAAAAAAAAATCAGAAAAATATTCCAAAAAAGATTTTTGATAAAAAAAAAGATTTTTGATAAAAAAGTAAAACAAAAAGTTCGAAAAATATTCGAAAAAAAGTCTGAAAATATTCGAAAAAATGTTCAGAAAAAAGTTTGAAAAATGTCAGAAAAAATGTCTAAAAATAAAAATCTGAAAAATATTCGAAAAAAAAGTTAGAAATTTTTTTTAAAAGGTCAGAAAAAAGTTTGCAAAATATTCAAAAAACATTTTTTTCGACCAAACCACAAATCGGTTAATCAAGAAAATAATCAACAGATTAATCGTCAATGTACATAATCGGTAGTTGCGGCTGTAGTTGAGTATTTTTATATTGTGTTATTGGCACTTTTACTGAAGTGAAATATCTAATTGTCTGAGACAATCTCTTAGAAGTAAAAAAAAATTACATTTAAAAATATAACAGATGTATAATAAATAAATGCAAAGATAATAAATAAATACATGAATAAATATGTACATTTAAAAATTTAATTAATAAATAAACATATAAGTAATTAAAAGATAAATAAAAAAATGCCAAATATATAAATAAATTAAAAATAAATTAACATAAAGTAAATAAAAAATGTATTTAAAATAAATAAACTTAAAAATTGACCAAACCAGCAGTAGAAAGTCCAACAATGTCAACATGTAACATATTTATTTTATGGCTGTGTGTAAACCTGTGTGTTTTCACAGAGTTATGGTGTCTTTTAATGCTGTTAAAAGTCTGATCTGTGTGTGTTCAGATGTTAGTCTTCGTTGTGTATTTGCATCCATGCATGCTCTGCATATGTCCCCGTGTGCCCTTTTACCCCCTCCGCCTGCTGCAGCCAGCTCTAGACATGACGGTGGACTGCTGGGCGGGACATGTGTGTGTGTGTGTGTGAATGTGCATGTGTCAGCAGAAAGCAGGACAGCGGCACGCTCCCACTGAAAAGGAAGGGTGATGTGTGAAGGGGGGGGGGCTGGATGACGTTTGGCCCGGCAGCTGGGAGCTGCTCCGTTCTTTTGTTCCTCTTTGACCCCACTGACCCGGCACTCGCCCCGGTGTCACACACACACACACACACACACACACACACACACACACACACACACACACACACACACACACACACACACACACACACACACACACACACACCAGCATGCAGCAGTATATATGGAAATCTGCTAATACACTCACACACACACACACACACACACACAGTGTTGAATAGGCCCGGTGGGGGCGATCTATCACGGCTTAATCAGGGAGCTGTGACTTTAGCAGCAGCTCGTTGGTAAGGTTAGAGCTGCGAAGGTGACGTTTCCATAATGACGTCAGAGCTCCTCCGTGACTAAACGATGCTTTCCCTTCCTGGTTTGTCTTTGTCCCAAAATTCCCAGATTTTTCCCTGAGTCACTGAGAAGAATCCCTGATGTTGTTTTTTCTGGAATAAATCTCTCTAAATCATGTTGGGCTCCCAGAAACAGGATCAGGAGGTCTGGAACATTACAGAGCTTCTGCATGAAAATACAGTTGTTTTGTAGTTAACTCTGCAAGTTCTTTCAAAAGAGGGAGACAGAAGAATAGTATAGTGTTTATTTTCTACTGAAACTCTTCTGAAGGGATTTCTCCTTTTTCACACGTTTGCTCTTTGTGCTGGTGGAATGTCTACGGTCAGACTTGGTCAACCGTCCTGATTTTCCCGGGAGACTCCGGTTTCTCATCGCTCTCTCCTGGTTTCCTCCCTGGGTCACAATTCTCCCGTTTTTCTCCTGATTTATAACACATTTTCACACCTTATTTTTCCCCTTTTACGAGAAAAAAAGACGTAATATTACGAGAAAAAAATGACGTAATATTACGAGAATAAAGTCATAACTTTACGAGAAAAAAAGACGAAATATATGTTCATCACATTCTGTTACTAAAGGGTGCCTTTGTGCATCGGTTTCTGATGCCGAGGGGCGCTGACCAAACGGTATTTGCAGTAAGCGGTAAGCGGTATTTGCATTTTCCATGCTAACGGACTAGTCGATGTTGTGATTTTCCAGCAAACAGTTCAATCTAACGACAAGAATCTGCTGAAATAATGAATAGATTCATTGTTTAAGTCATCTATCAGCCACACGTCGTGTTGATTTTGTAGGTTCCAGTTTCTCAAATGTGACGGTTCGCTGCTCTTCTCTGTTTTATAGGGTTATAAACTGAATGAATCTCTTTTGGTTTTCACCTGTTAGTTCATAAAAATGAGCCTTTCTACTTGCAGTTCCTCTTTGAGAATTCCCAGGATGCTGAGCGGGGTTGCCACGGAGGTTGAGTTATGTGGTAAATCTCAGCTATGTGTCTTTGCTTTGTGTGTCTCTGCTGAATCACTCCATCTCCATTACACCAAACACGAGCCTGCGTCAACAGCAGGTGGTGTGTGTGTGTGTGTGTGTGTGTGTGTGTGCGTGCACATGCTGCCTCCTTAAGTGACCCAGAGGGCACTGGGCCTAAGGCCAACCTTTTGTGTCTTCAAAGTCCTCAGTGACCCCGTCCCCATCCCCCCCTCTACACACACACACTGTCTGTTTGGCTCCCCTCTCCATAGGTAGGAGTGTGTGTGTGTGTGTGTGTGTGTGTGTGTGTGTGGGGGGGCTGTTAGAAGTGTGTGTGGATGCTAGCAGCTGGACCTCCTCTTCCTCTCCCTGTATCCAGCTCTCAGGCCTCGTTCTAAGGGGCTGCAGTGATCCGTGCTGCCTGGATCAGTGTTCACCCAGTGGGCTGCTGCAGCCTGGATTATCTTTACACCTTCTCTTTCTTCTTTCCTTTCTCTCCTGATATCAGTCAGTGAAGAAATGGTTACACCTATACTTAACTCTTTCCACTGTAATAAAGCCTGTTATATTATTTCCTGGAGGGATTGTTTTAGGGTGGAAGTTCCACTCTGGACGGGCGCTCATGAAGACAATGGTGCTAAATGAGCTTTGATAGTAAATATGACTCACACAAGTTTTATTGGAAAACCCCTGAACATGAACTGGAGAACAGAAGAGAAAAGTCAGCCCTGCAGCAGCACTGCTGCGGTTACTGGTCATGAGGTAGCGTTGTTGAGTTGAGGTCCTCTCTCCGCTCTGTGTCTGTGAAGCAGTTACGATGCGGCGCTGCTCGTGCATGTAAGCACATCCGCGTATAAATGCTGCGGTAAGTTACTGACGTAGTATAAGAAGCGAGAACACCTATAGTGGGCAGGTGAGGAGCTGGACGGGTCCAACAAACGCTTGTTTTTTTATTGACGTTTGCGACGTGTTTTCCGTAGTTGGGTTACGTTGTTTTTGCATGTATTTTACTTAGTTCACGTTCTTATTTTAAGACCAAACGCGATGTTTTTTTTTTTACGATCTCATCAACTATGAGCACAGAGAGACAAAAGGATGTTTTAGTTCCTGCATATATAACTTAAACATATAGAATCAGGTTGTCATGTAAATAGAACAGTGAGAAGAAACTCAAACTCAGATCTTTTATGCAAATAAAGGCTCTTTTGCATTTACAGAGTCTTATTTTTCACTTACACGCATAACACACAGACTTACTGTGTGCTCCAGTATCCTCCCGTTCCAAAGATGGAACGGGAGGATATTATCAGCTTGTTAGTAAAGTTAGGTTGTTGAACAAAATGCATAAAATAAAAACATGTTTCCCATATTTTAGGAGTGGACATTCTGGACATTCTCAGATGATATAAAAGCAGTTTAATCAAAGTGCCCTGTGGTGTGTCAACACAGCGAGACAAAGGGACCTGATGCTCAGGAGAATTTCTCTGCAGAGCTCATTAATTTAATAAAAGGTCCAATCCAAAGTGAGATAGATGTAGATTAGTTGCAGACACGAGAAAAGCTTATTAAATATCCATGGATCCATTTTAGGAAACACTAAAGAGTTAAACTGATAACAGGCTTTCTACTTTCATGTCAGATTTGGAAGCTTCTTCCATATGTTTCCTCTTTTGTTTGAGGTAGAAAAGCCACGCAGGTCAAACAAAACTACTAAGGTTTATCTTGTGTAAACAGCAGCTCCTCCGCTCAGCTCAGCTCAGCTCTGTGCCGCGCTGCCTTCCAGAGGCTCGCTAAGGTGCAGGCCGGCAGCGGGGAGCGGCGGCGAGGGGCAGGACACCTGTTCATCCTGCGACTAGAAGCAGATGGTCCACATGGCTCCTGGTCCCCGAGGGGAAAACCTGTCAGCTGAGCCCCAATTAAGGAGTCACTGCCAGGCAGAGGGTGGGGGGTGTAGAGAGAGTAGAGGAGAGGAGAGAGGAAATCACTCTGATATTACTGTTTCATTTGGTAGATAGAATTAATTATAGCCCAACCCTCCTTTCTTTCTTTCATTTTGTTGTGACTCAACACCACAGACTGGAATGATCCAGACATACATTTATGACAAGATATGGAACTACTTTGGCTATGATGAAACTTCCTAGAGAGTGTTGCCTGACGTCCTTGGACATCAAAACCACTATAGTTACCTTTGGCGGCAACAAAACCACTTAGTTAGGTTTAGGAAAGAACTACAGGGTTGGGCTCAAACTACTACGTTTGTACGGTAAGAAAGAAACTGAACGTTGTGAACACGGGACACGAACAAACCGCTGATTGTAACGTGAAAGAGAAACCTAACGCACTATATATTTACACAGACAATAGTGGTTTGCTTCTACATTAGTCACGATACCAGAAATGTAGTAGTCTATACCAATACCAGTGAAATTCCACGATTCTCGATACACAGTTCAATACCACGGTAAAAAACAAAAGTACAACAATAAATCCCGTGTACTTCAACATCCACTTCTTTATTACCGTTTGTTTTTGATTTGAGTTGATTAGTAATCCTCGATGATCCGCCTCAAGTTTCTCGCCAAAAACAAACACATCACACGATAACGTTAGAATTTACCTTCGCCCAATACTCATTTTACTGAATAGAGACACATCATAATGTAACTCAATGCAACCTCCTATATTAATGCTCTGAACTTTGCTTTAGCACTTTTAAAGAGAAAAATTCTGAAATAAATGAAATGATTTTCCGTGTCTCGTGTGAAACCAGAAGTCAAAATTGATTTATTTGTAACTTCCGTACTTCAGTTACACCACTTCCGGAGTTATTTGAACCCAAACCACAATCTTTTCATAAACCCAACTAAGTAGTTTGTTGCCTAAACATAACCAAGTTGATATTCTTAAACCCAACTAAGTAGTTTTATTTTGAAAAGACTGGAGCGGAAATTGACAAGTGCGTCACGTGTTGCTGGACATTTGTACAAAAAAATCATGAAAAATTCGTTGTTGAAAGTCATGCTGAATGTCATGGAAATTTGTCTCTTTGTACACAAATCAAATAGATTAAATTTAGTGACTATTTCACGAACTGCCGTGAGACTCTGTTGGATTATTCTAGTGATGCATGCAGCTATAAAATGCAGCTTTCTCTTAATATTCAATTGCAAACTTAAACAAATTTCTCCGGTGTGAGGGAGCTACATTGAATGAATGAATGAATGAATGAATGAATGAATGAATGAATGAATGAATGAATGAATGAATGAATGAATGAAAGACTTTATTTCGAACATAAAATAAATAAAAACAGATACAAAATAATAACAAACAAAACAAGAGTAATAGTGTCTGAAAAGGAGTAGGTAGACGAAAAACGTATATTTCCCTACCCCTTTCTCCTCTCATAACTCATATATCATAGAATGATAATATAATATAATATAATATAAAAACTAACCCAGATTTATTTACATCCCAAGTTGAATATATGAACAGCATCCCAAGTTTATTTACAACCCACAAATCCATCCGGAGTTAAAAAGTATATAACCAACCTTAAACACAACTCTTCCTCAACCATATACCTCCCAAACATATCTTTCTTGTATAGCTTTTTAAATTGATTTATATTTGTGCTCCGCTTCAACCCATCACCGAACCCATTCCACAAATCCACCCCATCCGTTACATCTGGTTGTAAATTCTGTCACGGAGGACGGCAAAAAAGTTTAAATATTCTAACTTTGGACGTCCGGTATTCTCTGCCAGCCTCACCTAATTTTACCGTCCTGCTCTCATCCACTAAGTGATATCCAGTTTGCCGTCTACCTGATTACCTACAGTTGGTGTACGGGCAAAAGTGTTGTCTACTTCTAATGTGACTAAATTTCCTCTCAACAAATATGAATAAAGCACGTGTAACATCCTTTACAGTATATCCACCTACATGTTCAGTGGTTGGTGTATATTCTTGTCTGTTTTCAGGGTTTCCGTACTGTTGGTTCGGAGTGACATGCTGATAGGATTAAATATGAATTCACTGGAGAGTTGCAGTGTCTTGTGTCTGTTTCTACAAAGTTTCGGAGACATTTCCACGCTGATGAGAATATTTTGGCAAAAAAACCCTCAACATTTTAAATAAAAACAAAAATTATCTTCAGACTAAAATATCAGAGTTGGTTTTAACTTTCATAAACGTTAACTGACTACAGTATAGGAGCAGTAATCATATATCATGCTGCAGCTCCGATGACATTTACTGTAATAACTTTAAATAAGTGCTCAACCCTAATGAGATGCAAATGTTGTGGCTTCTGACTAAAATGGGAACTGCGCCCAGCAGATTTGCATGTTCAGTGTGCACACACACTATTATTACATTTTGACTCTATTTATTGCAGTTGGATCGACAAATAAACGTAACCCTGGAATTTTAATTTCACTAATAGAACATTTGACTTAGTGGAAACATGACTTCATTCGTCGTTACTTCCTGAGGCTGATCAGACCGTGTTGTCAGGTCAGGTCACGCTGGGGTTTGATGTTGAGCTGCAGCAGAGGAGGTAATGCTTGTGGTAAAATGTTTGGTCAGAATAATCTGGGTATCTGTGAGCACATTTCTAAGTTTATATTGTGACACTGTGCAACAGCACCAGACCGAGAACCTTCTCCAAAGTTGGACTAAGTAATTATTAAAGTGTTAAAATTGGTGTTTTTGTTAAACAGCGTTCAGGAAACTGTCACAGGAGGACTCATGCAGCTGCAGAAGGCAGAGAGACTGAAAGGTTGAGAGGATAAATCTGTCTTTACTTGGTCAAAGAGTAAATACTGAGCGTTGTCAGAGAGGTAGAACTGAAGGGAGAGTTGAGTCTAAAGAGTGAAAGCTGTCTCAGGGGGTGTATTTAAAGACTACTGGGCCTGAGGACTGATTAGAAGCAGGTGTGTTGGCAGGAGGCTGCAGGTGACGAGATGAACTCTCCAATCAGGGATTATCAGGCTTCACTGAGTTTAAAAAGTTCCCTTCAGAAACACGTAGATGACATTTGAAGATGCTGCATTCAAATTTTTCTATGATTTCTTTATGACACTTCCAACAAATCACCTCATTTGTCTGCTCTTCTTGTGCTAATTTCAAACTAGAACCTCCCTGTGAAACAGGAATAAACTAGTGTAAATTACTCGAGGCTGAATTATCATTTCAAATTGTTAAATATCTAAGTTTCAGTATTGAGACTGGAGCTGCACAGTTAATCAAAAATTTATTGAAATTGCAATATTTTCACGTTAAAGGTGAAATGTGTGAATTCAATATTGTCATGCTGCAGAGATGTCCTGACCTAAACGTCACATTCTACAGAGAATAATGACGTAAAAAATTATCATACCCTCGCAAATCACATCGCAATATCAGTCAAAAATAATCACAATTAGATATTTTCTCAAAATTGTGCAGCCCTTATTGACACCAATTTTTTCAATACTTCACTTGATGAAAATGAACGAGTTGCAAAACCCTTTTTTTAAAAAATTTGACAAGAAACCAAACTGCAAATGTTAAATATAATCAAACCATAACTAGGGATGTCACAAGAACCAATACTTTGGTACCAAGTCGATGCCAAAATTCTGAAAACGTGACGGTATACTTGTTTTTCTACGGTACCGAAGGTTACGTCAACGGCACGATCTTGAGAAGGCAATAATTCACACCACGGTCTTTTCCTAAAGCTAACTTAGTAGTTTGTTGCCTAAACCTTACCAAATCGATCTTTTCCTAAACTTAACCAAGTCGATCTTTTCCTAAACCTAACCAAGTCGATATTCTTAAACCTAACTAAGTATTTTGTTACCTAACCCTAACTAAGTAGTTTGTTGCCTAAACCTAACCAAGTCGATATTCTTAAACCTAACTAAGTATTTTGTTACCTAACCCTAACTAAGTCAATCTATTCCTGGACCTAACTCTGTAGATTTATTTTGAAAAGACTGCAGCGGAAATTGACACGTGCGTCACGTGTTGCTGGGCATTCGTAGGAAAAATACATTGTTGAAAGTCGTGCTGAGCGTCACAAAACAAATAGTGGTAAATTCGTGTCTATGTAGACAAAGCAAATAGATGAGCTTTGCCGTGCGTCTGTGTTGTTTCTTATCTGCACAGTGACTGAAGGGTTCAGCTCCTTGTTGACAGCTTGTTTTGGCGTGTGTTCAGCCTCTCCTCTGCTGAAGGGTAAATCATGTTTTTGTCCCGCTGGCTAAATAATAAAGCTCCTCCTTTTCTTAAAGGTGAAATGATGGCTTGGTAACTGGAGCTGTTTAAGTCCGGACTGACAGGCAGCCATGTCTTTGTCTCCGACCTCCTCTGAGCCTCTAAGTAATACCCCTCCTCACAATCTGAGGCCTTTGAAAACACGCCGCCATCTTGTACAATAAAGCTCACTTCTTTACCTCCTTTTCTGCCTCTGGTTAGTTTGAAGGCTTCACAGCTTCCTTCCTCCACCTGCTAACTTTCCGTCACACACACACACACACACACACACACACACTGCTAACACCCATTTTGGGAGCACACGCACACACACACACACACACACACACACACACACACACACACACACTACTTTTAACATAATTCGTCTCATTGTCTGAGTCAAGCCAATCCCCCCCCCCACCCGTGAAACAAAGAGGTGGATGGCGGCAGCCGTCCCCAGTGGGCCAGGTGCTCCGCAGGGCTCAATTCTGGCTCCTGCTTTCTTTTTTTCACTCTCTCTTTCTCCTCATGTATCTGTATTTGTGTGTGTGTGTGTGTGTGTGTGTATGGTGAGCATGGTGAGTGTGTGTGCAGCTGCCCGTCGAGGGCCTTCCTTTGTGCGTCCCCCCCCTCCCCACCATTGTCAACTCACGCCTTCTCGTCCATTCATGGTTGAAGCCGGCGGATGGTGGTGGTGTGTGTGCGTGTGTGTGTGTGTGTGCGTGTGTTTGTGTGTGTGTGTGTTTGTGTGTGTGTGTGTCTGAGGGGGGGTGGAGGAGATATCCTGGCTTATCTTAGAGCTCCTTCCTATTGGTGGAGAGGTGGCTGATTGGTGTGTGTGTGTGTGTGTGTGTGTGTGTGTGTGTTTAGAATAAGCGTCGGTGAAGACAGGAAAAGTGAGACGTGTGTCAGATTGGTGTGTTGGTATTGGTCAGAGTGAGGAAGAGGAGGAGGAGGAGGAGGAGGATGGGTAGATGCTTCACACTCCATCTGTTGTCAGTCACACTGCTGAACCTGCAGCCTGCAGGACGCTGAGGACGCTGAGGACGCTGAGGACACTCAGACACTCAGACACACTTCTCAACCAAACACTTGAAGGATTGCTGCTAAACTCAACTCAGGAAACTGGATCATTTTGCTCCTCTTGGATTGACAAGCTTTACTTTAGATTCTGGATTCTGGAGATCTGGATACGTGTAAAAAGGGATTTTGTTGACTTCACCAGCACCGTTATTGGGAAGTTCCCCCCTGAAGTTGTTCTGACTGTGTGCGTTGCTGTTGGAATGACCAAAGGTGGCGTTTCAGGAGAGAAGTTGTAGGAGTTATTGCCCTTTTCTCTCTTCTGCTGCTTTGCTGTGTGGTAAGTGTTTCTGTTTTCTTTTGCATTGTTTTCCGTCCATACTCAACTCACAGTAGTCAGTTTAA
This sequence comes from Sebastiscus tertius, assembly GCA_916701665.1. Lineage (NCBI taxonomy): Eukaryota > Metazoa > Chordata > Actinopteri > Perciformes > Sebastidae > Sebastiscus > Sebastiscus tertius. The sequence continues at coordinate 34,184 of CAKAOH010021299.1, read as the reverse complement.
TAGCAAAAACAGGCTGCTGTGTATGTGCAGATGTGACCAGACCAGCAGTGATTCTCAAAGTGGGACCCAGGAGTCTGTGACACTCGGTTTTTAATGCATTAAATAGTGCATATCTACAGATGGGGACCATTTGCACCAATAAAACAAGTATATAGTGTCCATTACTCCCTCCATCTTTAGCTCTGGGCCAATAAAATCTCTGATATGATTGTGACACACAGAAATAAGTTGAAGCATTTACTTAAAGTCTGCGTTAGACTGGTGACCTTAAACATGTGGATTTATTAGAACTATGCAGTCTTTCTACTAGTATAAATGCAATCTGAATAAAATCACCGTCTGTTCAAAGGTTTATAAGTGGTATTAACATTCAATAACATTGCAAACTTCCACTAATAAAAGATTTCATCTTATCTCCACATGATTTAGATTGAAATGTGTTTCTGTTCATCACTATGAAACATGTCTGAAGTGAAATACTTCCAATAGCATCTAATGGTGGTGAATATAATGGGTGTTATGATGAAGATGGGGTCCCCTGGATCCAAACAGTCGGAGAACCCCTGAACTAGAGAAAGAGTTAGCCAGACAAAGAAACTCCAAGATGCAGAGTTGTTGTGATGATTGTGTTCTTTTGTCTCTAACTCAGATGGGTTTCACATGTTGAACGTTGCAGACGTGTGTGTGTCAAGGCAACAGCTCAAACAGTGGAATTTAAAGACAGACAATGTCTAATAAAAGAATAGTTTGTTTTGTTGGTGGACGGCACGCAGAAATGTGCGTCCATCCACCACTTCCAGAATTACTCAAATCTCAACAACCATTGGATGGATCCAAGTGGGATTTTTAGGAGTTCACTGTGGAAGGTTTGAGTGAACTGCATAGAAAGGCTCTGTGTGGGCTTCTTAGGGGATTTCTTGGGGTTCCCCCACAACCAGAGTTGGAAGTGGGCCGTTACTCACCGGTTAAACGCCGTAGCAGCACTTCTACATTTTACTCCTTGGCGTGACTTTGTTCTTGCGCATCATCACTTCTCACAAGAACAAAGGTGCTGTAATTTATCAAGACAATGTTCACGTCCTATTTGTTAAATAATTAGTGAACTATTCGTCGTAACTTGTGAACAAATATAATTAATGAAACATTATTTAAAAGTTGTCTTCATCTGCTCTTTTAGGGTAAACATTTAGAGGAGAATTAAATGTTCAGACGAAAGCTGTGAAAAATAATAAAATAATCATTTAACTAGTAATAATAATGGAGCCTCAAACCCAACATCTCCTAGTATGTTTTATTCACTTTATAAATTCAGGACGTGTCTCTGTATCATATGTAGGAGCATCCTGACTGGGACCTGAATGATACCCGACTCTACTACAGGAAAGACCTTAAACACACCTTAACCCTTTAATGTAACTCCATAAGTGGAGTATTATAGTTCAACCATAGAAGATGCATCGCCCAAGTATGATAATAAAGCAATTAAATCACAACTAATTACGGCTGACGCAGTATAACATGCTTAAAGAAATAAGAACTAAATAGCACCTGTGAATAAGAGAACCACTTTCCCACCTCAGTCACTGGTTGTAGACGTTCAGTATGAAGTGAAATTGAGACTGATGTTGAGGCTCTGTGTGGGTTTCAACCAGGACTTCTTGGGGGATTCCTTCGGGGTCCCCCCATAAAACAATGAATAGTTTAATTTCACTCCAGTTTAATTCATCTAAAACCAACAAGAAGATTCCCCACACATGGTCCGCTCCTGGCTTATTATAGCAGCAGACGTAACCAGACCGAGAGTCTGCACAGCTCAGAGGTGAAAGTGAGTGCCACCCCCGACCCCCCGACCACAGAGGTCACATGACAGACAGACAGTGGTGATATGTATCACTGAGGGTGAAGCTGGACGCCACCAGTTGCAGGAGAGCAGGAGGAGGAGGAGGAGGATAGAGGAGGAGGAGGAGGAAGAAGAGGATGCTTTCAGGGAGGTCCCCTGTGGCTTCAGCAGGCATCTGTTACCCCCCCCACCACCACCACCACCTCCACCTCCACCCCCTTTGTCCCCCCTCCCAGCCGGTCGCTGGTGTGGCAGACTGGCTCGGTGCCGGGCTCGGCCCCTGAGGGACCGGTCAGGGTCTGGCCTCGGGGGAGCTCATCCCCCCCCCCCAAGGGGGCTAACCCTGGATCATGACACATACAGAGATACCCGGTGTAGAGGCAGGCGGGCCGGCAGGCGGGTCACTAAGGTGGAGGCGGCAGCATCTGCTCTCTGTGGACAGACTGGAATGATTCGGTAGATGAGTTATTCTCTCCGTGTGTAATATGTTCCTACAGACCTGGAATCAAAACTCTGCCAAGCGGCTAAATTTACCTTCATTTAGTTTCTAAATGTCTGAACTAAAGGAACTGAAAGACTCGTGGTGCAGGTGTTTGTATTTCTTCAAAACATAAAGACAAAACAATAATTAATTAATTAATTTGCAAATTAATTCCAAATATCTTGTTTTACAGAAAAGTCATTGAATGTTGCTCAGGCTGCAAAAAAAAGTGCCAATTATGCAACTATTTTCTCAATTAATTGATTAGTTGTTTGGTCTATAAAATGTCAGAAAATGTGGATCAGTGTTTCCTCAAATGTCTTGTTTTGTCCACAACTCAAAGATATTCATTTTACTGTCAAAGAGGAGGAAAATATGGAGGATAGAACCTGACAAAAATAAATAAATGAATGAATTAATGAATGAATAAATAAATAAACAAATAAATAAATGACTTGATAAATAAATAAATAAATAAATAAATAAATGACTTGATAAATAAATAAATGCAAAAATACAGAAAATAAATAAGTTTGGGGAAATAAATAAGAGGTGAAACTTTAAGGGTAAATTGTGCATAAATAAATACATAAATAAATGCATAAATACGTAAAATAATGAATGCATATATTTAAAAATGAATACAAAAATATATCATATGTATTATTATTATTATATAACTATATATATAAGATCAGTTTACTGTCATAGAAGAGTAGAGAAACCAGATGATATTCACATTTAAGGATCTACAATCAGAGAACTTCTTTATCTTTATCTAAAAATACTCAAACGATTAATGGATTATCAAAATAGTTGGCGATTGACAACTAATCGATTAGTCGTTGCAGCTCTAATGCAACTAATACCGTGCTGTGTTTGTTATTAAAATATAATTGATACAGAAAATCCATGACATAATTCAATATTGCAGTGGTTGAGTTGTAATTTAGATGTGCAGAGAACACAGTAAAAAACAATCTGCAGGTCTAAACAGGAGAAACTGACCCGTGTTTAAGATTTAATTCAAATTACAGTGGACAAATAGGACATCTAAAAAACATCCATATCAAAAGATACTACTTAATTTACAGGCAAAAGGATAAAAACATCAAGTAAGAGCCATGTTTTTTTTTTTTTTTTACTTTTTATAAAGTTTCTTTTGGATAAATGTGCTTAATTTCATAGATATTAATCTCAACATTAATGTCACTACAGCACATTACACTAAAAGTAATATATAATCTTTCACAACAGCAGGAATAAAAGATTTCATAATGAATATTTAGCATCAACAGTTCGGCACAAATTGTAGATTTTTGTTGATTTGTGACGTTATATTTTTATTATTATTTTGCTATTAATCATTTTAAATGCTCCAGACTTACTATTGCAAATTAGGGCTCGGCAATATGTCGATATTCAATATTGTGATATGAGACTAGATATCATCTTAGACTTTAGATATTATAATATAATATATAAGTGTTGTCTTTTCCAGGTTTTAAAGGCTGCATCACAGAAAAGTCATTTTCTGAACTCACCAGACTGTTCTAGCTGTTCTATTATTTGTCTTTACCCACTTAGTCATTATATCCACATTACTGATGATTATTCATCTCATTGTTTAAACCTTTAGTGAAAGCACCAATAGTCTACCCTTCTATATTGACATAATATCGAGATATTTGGTCAAAGATATTGTGATATTTGATTTTCTCCACATCGCCCAGCCCGACTGCAAATATAATATTCTGCAGCAGCTATATTCATAGTATTATTTGTTTCTGACAGACTATAAGTATTTGGTTCTCTAGTGGGTGTAATAACTTCTTCTTAACTTCTTAGAAAAATAATAGTTTGCATGAATAACAATCACATAGAGCATCATAATGTCATATACTTTTGTGTCGTATTAGAAAACAGCTTTTCCAAAATGAGATTTGAGTTTTTCGTTTATTGGAGTATTTCTAGTGACTGAATGCTTCTATTTGGTTTATCTGGGCTGGTTTCACCACAGCGTAGCTTCACTTCTGTAGTGCAGTCTGCTTAAAACCATCAATACTGTGAGAATACAGCTTTTCTTACCTTGTTTATATGATATATTTAAACCTAAAGCTCGGAGTCACAGCGAGACGCTGCCTGAGATCATCCGTCTGCTCCTAACCGGCTGATCTACACTCGCTGTGTCACTGTGTCATATTTCTGCTGACTCCTCGATGTTTCCGTCTGGCGACCTGTGACCGAGGCCGGTGTGACTGCTGCATCACCCGGCATCATGTGCATGTGTGTGTGTGTGTTAGTGTGTGTGTGTGTGTGTTAGTGTGTGTGTGTTGGGCGGGGGTGAACGGGTTTAAAGAGCCCCAGCCTCCATCTGTGCACGCTGCTCGGGCCGCGAGAACAATACTCCCGTCACAGGAGGACAGATTGGGAGGCAGCTGCATTGTTGAAGGACGGCAAGCCAGACACACTTCTACCC
>CAKAOH010021299.1:0-29361 GCA_916701665.1 Sebastiscus tertius | reverse complement strand
CCCACCCCCACACACACACACACACACACACACACACACACACACACACACACACAGAACACACAAAAACACACTCTCGCTCTCTTTCCTTTTGTGCCTCTTTTGTTGTTGGCGGACTAAATTATTCCAGCTCTCTTGTTGTGGCATTCAGGGTGACACACAGCGGCGCGGCAGCTTAGACGTCGGGGTCGGGACATTAAGAGGCCCCGGCTTCCCGGTGCTTTAGCCTGAGATCCAAAAGAGGCTCCTCATTATTACTCTCGCTAAAATAGAACCACACATACGCATGCATACAACGTCTGATATTAACTCTCTGTTGAATCACCTGAAAGAGACCGGGTCGATAAAGAATCACCTGGAAGAGACCGGTCGATAAACCATTTAATGTACTACATTAATCTTAATTCAAAGTTACTATGAGGAACTTTTAACTGGTTGTGAAACAGTGACCTCCATAAGTAAACGAGACCATCAGAGAGAAGATTGGCTATTTCTACACATCTTAATGCTTGTAACCGGTGCCACCGCGTCGGACTGCAGGTTCACCAGAAACTCCTTCAGCTCAGACTCCAGCGGGGCCTCCAGCAGCGACCAGCCCGCCGTGGACAGACCCAGATCGGGCTTCGCTGCTGCCTTCGACCTGCAGTCGTAGCTCCGGCGGGAGGTGGAGAGCTCTGCGCCGGTCAGGAGTAGAGCTTTGCCTCGCTGCTCCACCGGTCCCCGCTGGGGGTGATGGTCAGGATGAAATCAACTCGTATGTAATCTACGTAATTGTGAACTGGGAAGTATAAAGAGCGGCGAGTGGCATGTAGGGACGAGGTCGGGGTGGGACCAAAACCACAGGACTTTCACCCGCTGTTCGTTTCCTGTGTGAAACCAGACGTCAATGTTGATTTATTTGTCACGTAACTTCTGTAAGTTAAAGCACTTCTGGTGTTATTTAAACCCCAAACTGCGATCTTTTCCTAAAGCTACGTCTAAGTAGTTTTATTTTGAAAAGACTGGAGTGGAAATTGACATGTGCATCACATGTTGCTGGACATTCGTTGGAAAACGCACAAAAAAAAGTTGTTGAAAGTCGTGCTGAGCATCACGAAAAAAAGGGAAATCCGTGTCTATGTACATGAATAAAATAAATTAAATTTTGTGACTGCACTGCAAACGATGTGGCATTAAATGACACATGAAAAGCCTAAAATGCGTTATCATGACACGGAAATATTGCGCTATTTACATCCCATGAGATTGGGTTGGCGGGGCAGACTGTCAGACCCTGCTGGTGCAGTAAAATGATTTTCTAAATGGACTCTGGTGCTTGGAAACACTACCACGTTTGTCCACAGGGACCGCCAGAATCAACACAAAATTAATGTTCCTTGTTGTAGCTTTAAAGCCAAAAAGAAGTAACACTAGCTTGTTCTTACAAATGAAAAGCTGAAATCCTAAGCAATATAAAACACACTTCACTTCACCCACTGTATAACTCTTTTCACGAGGAGACATGTCTGCTGTTTCCTCCCCCGTGTTCTGAGCCCAATCATCTAATGATGATGTCTTTAAAGCAACTGTCTCAAGACAGGCAGGGAAAACTGTTTCTTTTTAACATAGTCTCACTATATTTCCTGTTTTTTCACTTATATGATGCACAGTTTTGTCTTAGTTTGTCTCTTCAGAGGCTTCGCTCTGCCGTGTCAGATTGAAGTTAAGTCTCAGCTGACGTCAGGGTGGTTTACTGTCCGAACAGCTGTGAGTCCGAGATGCTTCCACTTTGTCCAGAGCAGCGTTCAGACAGACAATCAGACAGAGACGTCATAATGCTTTCACTGAGAGGGTTCACTGGTCTGCAGTAACGGCGTTTGATGCTCTGGAAGTACCCTTCGTGGGTATTTCCACAGATAAACAACCCAACACACAAACACATGACACTGGTTTTTGTTTGTGGCGTTAAAGGCGTTGAATCCAGTTATTGACTTTCAATTCCTTTGTGCACAACAAGACAAGTAGAGGCAACTGGAGGAATGGCCTTAAAACCATCATTGTTCATATTGTTGATAATCTGAAACACAATGAACAAAAGCCCCGTTATGTTACTGAGAGAAAATGATGCATCAAGCAAACAAGACTGAACTAGATCCACGGATAAAGAGCCCTTTAGGAGGCCTAAAGCCTTCATTAAATATAGTTATTATGTAGTTATGGAGGTGTTTGTGAGGAACACATGTTGTTTATTTAAAGGGGTCACTAAGCAATGACCCATCACAACAGATCCCTCTTTGTTTTATCTAATCCGTGGACCCCCACGAGGCTGTAGGACCATTAGGGGTTCTTTTAAATTACTATTACTACTATGACAGGCTCATAAATACTGCCTCGGCTCATGTTTTAATATTTAAATAATCTGATTGAATTTGATGAACATCAATTTTAATTTTAATCTGTGAATGTGAATCTGTAAGGCACGACTTTACTATAGTTGAATTTAAATACAAATTAAATTCAACTATAGAATTTTAAAGGACCATACTGGTGTTTTTGCATGTTTTAGTCTGTAACAGCGAATGCCACATAGGGAAGAGGTCGGGCTGGACGGGGGGGTCAAAAACCACAACACTTCCCCCCACGAGACCGGTGTTCGTGTCCTGTGTGAAACCAGAAGTTGATTTATTTGTCACATAACTTCCGTACTTAAAGGCAGGGTTAAAGAGCCGTCATCTGTATCTGCTGTAATCCTGTAAAAACGTCTACCAATCACTCAAAGCACGTTGCTGCCACACGTTTCCTGGAGAATGGAAGAGCAAACTCATGCTAGCTTTCCAACATCGTCGACCCTATCTTTAAGTTTCGCTGCTTCTGGTATTATTCAAACACAAATCGCAATCTTTTCCTAAACCTATCTAAGTAGTTTTATTTTTAAAAGACTGGAGCAGAAATTGAAACATGCGTGTAAATTTTGTGCTCAAAGTAGACAATATTTTGTGACTGTCTCACAAACTGCTGTGAGACAGTGTTAAATGGCCGCAGTTATGTTTAGGCAACAAAACCACTCAGTTAGGTTTAGGAAAAACATCGTGTTTGGGCGTAAAATAAGTACATAAACTAAGGAAACATCGTAACAGAAGTATGGGACACACGTCACAAATGTCACTAACGTAACTTTAAATAACTCAAAAGTTTTGGACACTAACGGCGGTCTCCTGGTTGAAAGTCTTTAAAGTCTTCCACCATCAGCAGTCTCTCTCTCTTTTTATTCTACGTTACAGCGATCTTATTGCACGCAAAATGACTTGCAAATGACTGTGTCAGTAGTACGACCGGGCCGGGGCGATGGTTGGATTGATCTTTCTGCACTTGTAACACAACCCAGCAGAAAAGTGCTGTTGGTTAAACTCTACATGGTGGACTCTCGAGGCTGAACCCATAAAACAACTCTCTCTTTAAGTAACCGGCTCACTTTGTGACGCTGTTTACAGTAAACAGGAAAACGTCCCGTCTGCTAATATAACATGATGACGCACACTTTTTCAGACGTAATTTCCAGAAAACAGACATTATCTTATCACTCATGCAAATGTAGTGTTTTCTCATGTCTGCAGACGGAACATATCTGCATGTTTATCTGCAGGTCAAAAGTCCCATGATGTGGTGCAGGTTGGACCACAACAGCAGCTCATGCTGAGGCTTCCTACATGTACGATATTAGCTGAGGCTGGTTTCAGGTGCTTTGCATCAGTGACGCTCTACAGTACATGTCCTTTTATTGTTGTTAAAGTTACTTTATTATTGCACAGTGAACTTTATCAGTGACTAGAGTTATAATCAAGTAACTACATCCTCAAATGTTGCTCTGTCCTTCCAATCAAACATATTTAAAATAAGATAAGATAAGATATACTTTATTGTGCCACGAGGAAATTTGTCTTTTGGGCTCCAGGCCGCTAACCTGACAATATTTGGACGTCTAACCAGACGTCCAAATATTGAACCCAACCTGCGCGTCCACCAGACGTATAAAAGTGGGTCTGGACTGACGGACGTTATACAGACATGATCTGAACGTCTTCCTGACGTCACATGTTTGCTGGGCGTGTTTGTCGTACGTTATTGGGTGTTGAGAAGGAGACGGCGGCCCATTGTTATTCCCAAACACCAATAGACACCAAAAATTTCCCATAGGACAGGTAAAGCCCATTTGTCCAACGGTCTGTTACCCCAAAAACAAATGGTCATTGTGCAAATCTGCAAATGCGCAAAATCTGAATGCACATTTTCTATATTCTCACACCGCATTTTTAGCTCAAGGTCTGTCCACATACTTTTTTCCCCACACGATTGTTCCATAGCGGTGTGCAGGCATTCATAAGAACCCACAAAATCAGTTTTTTATACATTTCCGTGTGATTTTTTTTGGGACAAAAATCCGTGCTTCGTGTTTAACAACTTTAAGGATTCATAAATAACTGAGGGAAAAGCACTTATGTTATCATATACAGTATGTATCCAAGTGTGTTGTCAAGAAACAGACCTAGTCTGTGATGCTGTTGTATTAAATTGCATCCACAGCGTGCATGTAATTCTGCTCATTGTTAGAGTTTTGCAAGTATAAATTTGAATACAGAGGAATATTGTGTTTTAGCCTGTAGCCAAAGAATGACGGGCCCATCGTGGTGAATACATGCATAGATCAGGTAACCAGAGAGTCTGTCAGACACAGTCATGTTATTGTGTTATTCTCACGCAACTGTTATTAAAGAAAACAATATATTGTGTAAAAATAAAATACATTTTGCCATTTAATTAGTTTTTAAGTACTTTTGTGTAAAGTACTTAAAATCATAAATGATCCATATCTGTTTGTATTGGAGGTAATATTCTTGGCAGCGGTGTTATTCTTCGGCTGATCCTTCGTGTGTGTATGGTTCTTGGCTACGGGCGTCAGTAATTAGTCGGGGATGTGTTTTGGCATCACTTGGACATGGCTGTCGGCTCAGGTGTCTGGTATTTAGCCTCCAGTCTAACTGAAGCTTCTGTGACAGCAGAGCTCATCGCTGCTAAAATGCAAATCAGTAGAAGTGGGAGGAGGGCTACAGATCTCAACTCGCCCTTTCTACCTCTTAACAGACTGCTGTGTCTCAATATGTAAACTATGGAGCTGCCTGGAAGAGTTTTCATGGGAAGCGATGCTGCTACTTATCTTTCCTTTACTGATGAGGAGTCTGTAGGTTTTCTGCAGAGTTTGCTTGAGATGGAAGAAGCAGAGTAAAGTGGCCTAACTGAATGCTTTCACACCTGCCTGAGATCTGACCACAATGTGAGCTAGACCTCATTTACGTACAACTTGCATTTTCCATATTCAGATAAGATATCCAGATAAAGATCACATGCTACTACCAGGTGTATACGCGGTTATAAAGTCATATAAGCAGTTTTTTTGTATATAGAAAACAATTAAAACAATTAATGAATAGACTCTTTAGACCTGATTCATTCCTGCATATATAAAGGGTCAGTCTGTAACATTTCGATTGAATATAATATTCATAATTATGCTTTCATTAGTGTATAATCACCTGTTTTTATTAGCTTAGAATGAGCCCCTCCTGCCTGGTTTCCTAAAAATGTATGTTTCCATACAGCTAAACTGCATTGTGAATTACGTTTCGAGGTATTTTGTTGCAGATTACGTTCACAAATCTATTTGTAAAGATGATCACCCACCAGCGCCCCTCTTAGGGAGGAGGTCAGGATGGTGGAGGGTTCAACAAACACCAGGCTTTCGCCCAGGAGACCGCTGATCGTGTCCCGTGTGAAACTAAAAGTCAAAGTTGATTTAAAGTTGATTTATTTGTCACGTAACTTCAGTACTTAAGTTACGCCGAAAGCGATCTTTTCCTAAACCTAACTAAGTAGTTTTACTTTGAAAAGACTGGAGCGGAAATAGACACATGCGTTTACTTATTTTAATCATGATGTTTTTTTTACTAAACCCAACCAAGTTGTTTTGTTGCGTGTTTTGTTTCAATTTACGACGTTAACCACGTGTTTAAAACGGTTTAAAAGTGCGACAGTAATCCAGGAAGAAAATACGTTTCCCTCGAAACATACTTGAGAATGTAGTTTAGTAATTTTGGAGGATACAGGGTTGGCCTTTCATTTCTACAGTACTTAGGGAGCAGGTCGTCTTCACGGAGTCCTCAGGGATTTAACCAATCGTTTCTTGTGTCTCCCTCAAGCTTCACTCCAAGCACCAGTCAGTGAGCTGTTAACTCCCAGCAGTAACGGTGGGGTCTGTCCGGTGCCCGGGAGGTCACGGAGGGCGTGGAGCTGGATGTATGAGACAGCTTCATGGGCGTGAAGGACCATCTGGAGGATGGGACAGGCCGCATCCTCAGCCTGGGGCTGGATCTGGACTACCTCCATGTGGAAGGTGCTGAGCGGCAGGTCGGCCTCAGCACCGTGACGGGTCCCGGGAGTATCCTACAGGTCAAAGCTGGAGCCCCGAGTACCAGCAGCGACAGTATTGGTAGCAGTAGCACAAGTTTTAGTACTAATTCAAGCTACAGCAGCAGCAGCAGCTGCAGTAACTTCTCCGACAGCGACGATGAACGGCTCCAGAATGGGTCTGAATCTCAGAACCCTCAGCAAGATCAGCCTCCCCTACACCAACAAGAGTCCTCTTCAGTCTTCCAGACAGTCAGGCTGGACCTGGCACCGAACAGATCCCCGGGCGACCCTCCGCAGCCAGAAACATCACCTCCCGCCGCTGACCCCGTCACAGACTACCGAGCCAAGGTGGACTTTGCTCTCAAGCTGGGCTACTCTGAGGAGCTGGTGCTGCTGGTGCTGAGGAAGCTGGGCCCAGACGCACTCATCAACGACGTCCTGGGTGAGCTGGTCAAACTGGGAACCAAGACAGAGATGGAGCTACAAGGAGGTCCGACTGTCTCCCAGTCTCCCTCCTGCTCTTTGTCATCCTCTTTAGCCTGCTCCTCCTCCTCCTCATCCTCCTCCAGCTCCTCTCTGGACTCCTGTCGGCTGCTGTATCCGTCCCAGCTGCTGGACGACAAAGAAAACCTTCGGCCTGTCGTGGTGGACGGGAGCAACGTCGCCATGAGGTGAGATCAGGTTTTCAATCCTGCGTTTTAACAACTCTTTTGTTTGCATTCACATCCCCGATTGAGCCTTCTACATGTCGTTCTTCTCTTGCAGTCATGGGAATAAGGAAGTGTTCTCCTGTCAAGGCATCCAGCTGGCTGTTGATTGGTTCTTGGAGCAAGGTCACCGGGACATAACTGTCTTTGTCCCCGCTTGGAGAAAAGAGCAGTCACGCCCGGATGCTCTGATCACAGGTAAGAGCTACTGTAGCTTTCAGAAGTCTTCATGAAATGACGCCGCAAACAAGCAAAAGGACGGACCTGAATCCTCTGCTTTGTCTATCGTCTTTCTCAATACCAAAACATTTCTCTTGTCCTTTCTTTATGTCTAACTGTCTCCCCTCTCTCTCTTTCTTCAGACCAAGAGATCCTCCGGCGATTAGAGAAAGAGAAGATCCTGGTCTTCACTCCGTCTCGCCGCGTGCAGGGACGCCGTGTGGTTTGCTATGACGACCGCTTCATCGTCAAACTGGCCTACGAGTCAGACGGCATCATTGTCTCCAACGACAACTACCGCGACCTCGCCAACGAGAAGCCGGAGTGGAAGAAGTTCATTGACGAGCGTCTACTGATGTACTCCTTCGTAAACGACAAGTAAGCAACGGAGAAAAGTGCTAATACCTTTTGAAATGATATGTTATAGAATATGGACAAATCCTTTAGGATGCATTTTCCTGTCATAATTCTAATTGTGGTATACAATATAACTTCAGCTTCAACCAAACTCAAAACTCCACTAAAGAACACTTGTTAAAGATGTTAAACCAAGCCGGTGTCCCTCTAACATTTGCACAATGTATCCTTTCACGGAGATTATCGGAGGACTTCCTATTTCCTGACCAGACACTTTCATTTCCTCATCGCTGTTCTTTTGATCTTTATGACTTCTCGTCACTGATCTAATCCCCTCTGTGCACACTGGAAAAGATACTTCCTTCTTCTGTCTTGTATTATTTAAGTGAACTATTGTCATTGTTTGTTTAATCTATGAACTGTGTATTTAGGTTCATGCCACCAGATGACCCGCTGGGACGACACGGACCCAGTCTGGAGAACTTCCTGAGGAAGAGGCCTGTTATTCCTGAACACAGGAAGCAGCCGTGTCCTTACGGTAAAAATATGAACTCATATGCACTTATGTTGTTGTCAGTGGAACGCATCTTTTAATTCAAGATTCAAGATGTTTATTGTCACACCGGTTATACAAGTACAATCGTGTGAAATACTTTTTTGCTAAAATACATATAAGAATAAATGACACAACGAAAACAAAATACATTTACAGCAATAGAATTAAAAAAAAATTCTATTTACAAATAATATACATTACAATAATAAAGGAAATACTTGGTATATGGTAATTATAGAAGCAGATGTACAGTATATATATATATGCATATGCATATATATATATATATATATATATATATATGGAGCAGTAGAGGTTGCATACTATAAAATATATAGTCTTAAAATAAGAAATATTTGATGTTGTTGACTGCTTTTATCTGGTTATACCTTTCCAAGGGTGTAATATAATTTGAATTATTAAAGACAAAAAGAAAGAGCCCCAATTTATTCAACTATTTTCAAATATTATCTGCTAACAAAGCAACGTATCACCTCGTACAACGGTTCGTATGATATCTTACCAAAAGTTATTCCTAATTTTTCGTACGTTTTCCTACGACTGTCCAGATGGTGGTTTGAGTTAAAATAACTACGGAAGTTAAGAGACAAAGAAATCAACGTTGACTTCTGGTTTCACACGGGGTACGAACAACGGCCTCCTGGGTAAAGGTCTGGTGTTTTTGGACTCACCCATCCACCCGACCTCTATACGTGGACTTTGTCGCTCTTTATTCTTCCTGGTTCATAATTCAAGGATTACATACAAGTTGATTTCTTATTATATACGAAATCCTGACACACCAAGCTGACGGTCAACCATTGAACAGTTTGGGGCCGTCGGTGAGTGTCTGTCGGTCTAGTTTTTATGGTGTGTCCCGCACTGTTGGCTCTAGGATGCCCGTGACTGAGTTTTTTCGGCCGATTTCGGCATGCTGGATCGCCAGCGGAGCCCGTCTGTGAGAGAAATCACTCTGATGTTGCTATTCTCACCCAGGCAAGAGCGTACGTGGTAACTGGCTGTCGGCTGTAGTCTACACGGTATGTTCAAGTGCAACTTGTTGGCCAAGACAAAGGTGACATGAGGCGACGCAACGCCTTTATCGCCGCTAGTTCTTTGATGTTGGGTTGATGAGTCTGGGTCTCTACAATGCATTACTTTTCGTAGGTATAGCTACGAACGATGTATGATAAAAATCCTGAACAAAGACGTTACAAAACATTTTCATTCCAGCACATTAATGACAAATACGTTTCTTATTTCCTCCTTCAGGGAAGAAGTGCACATACGGCCACAAGTGCAAGTTTTACCACCCTGAGCGGGGCAGCCAGCCCCAGCGTGCCGTGGCCGACGAACTCCGTGCCAGCGCCAAAATGTCATCAACAGCTTCTAGAGGCCTGATGGAAGACGCCCTGATGGTGAAGAGCCAAAGTTCTGGTCAACCAGAAGGAACGTCCGAGGCTGAGCCAAGTCGGTGCACTCCAAAGAAACAGCCCAACTCCAGCCCGCGGAGCTCCTTCACCGACCTCCTGGAGGACAGGCTGCGGATCCAGTCCAAAGTGGAAGGACGGAGGGGGAGCGGCAGCAGCAGCTGTAGCAGCAGCTTTCTGGGATATCCGGCTCCGGGGGGGCCCCCTTCATCAGGAGGCTGTGACCGATGGGAGCACCCTGGGGGGAGTGGTGGAGGCAGATCCTCCAGGGTCGCTGGAGCTTCTGGACCAAGAGAGGCTGAAACGTACCACAGATGTGAGTCTCCAGAGCTGGGCTACAGCTCTCTGGTGAAGACCTACTCCAGTCTCAGTCTGGTGGTGCCACCGAGCCCTGAATGCTTCTTCCCAGCTGATCTGCGAACTGGAGCGCTGCTGTCGGACTGTAGCAGCGAAGGCAGCTCGGACTCGTTCTCCCCTGACCCCTTGTTAGACGACGGCCCCAAGTGCCACCATCACCACCACCACCATCGCTGCTCCAGCCAGTATGCCCGCCCTGTGAGCCGCGTTCCTCCTGGACTGGGTTATCCTCAAGCACTGCGGAGACAACTTGGTTTTGGTTTGGAAGACCCCCCATCTTCTGTTACCTCTCATGTATCTCCACGTTCCTTCAAGTCCCCTTCAGCCTACATCCCACCCCACCTTCAGCACCCATTGCTGAGCGGTTTCCCGGGGGACTTCCCAGTTCGTCCACCCCAAACGTCCACCGCTCACTCTCAGAGCTCCCCTCTCGGACGCAACATGATGGGCTCCCTTTGGCCGGAAGGCGGGCTCCAGGACTCCGAGCTGTACAAAGGGTCGCCGCTTCACTCCCGAATAAACCACTCTGGGCTAAACCAACAACCACAGCATCAGATGAACTGGGACGGCCATTACCAGCCGTCCCCTAAGCCATGCTACGACCCGTACGCCTTCCAGAGCCTTCCAGACGTCCACGAGAAGGCTTGGCACTCTCCTTGGAGCAGGCAAACCCATTCGTCACCACGTGGCCTTTCAGCATCCAGTCTTCCACCACTCCCCCAGCTGTCCCTTCCACCCATCACTACCCACAAACTGCCCCCGCCAGCGCCCCAGCACCAGGAGCCCCCCGCTTTGGGTCGATACCAGGACCTCAGAGAGAGGGTGTTTGCTAACTTGTGCCGCATCTTCCCTCTGGATTTGGTGCGGATGGTGATGACCAGGAACCCTCACGTGGTGGATGCTCAGGAGCTGGCGGCTGTGATTCTGATGGAGAAATCGCAGCACGGTTCTTGAAGGTGAACTGCGGGTTTATGCCTCGCAATCATCGTAACGTCAGGTCGGACACACACAAACAAACCAAAAGCACGAGCTCCTTAATGCACTGCTTAAGTTTCACTGCAGGGAAGTTGTCTCATTAATTTTAATGGTATGTTTTTGTAAAGGGAAATCCCCCAAATTGCCATATTTTTCTATAAATATGTCTGCTATATCAGCACTTAAGATCAGGGAAGGTTGGGGGTTCATTATAAGTCAAGACACCGGAGTGCTTAGGGAGGCTTTTAATGCGTTTGTTCTTTTTAAATTAATTTATTTGTTATATTTTAAGTTATTTACATATTTTAAAAATGATTCTGCTTTTGGCACTTTTTTTGTTATTGCTTTTTTTTTCAATCATATCAGGGTATAACTCAAATTTCCATCTGAGTGATTTTGTTTTCCAGTCACTAAGGCGACGACGGCGTGGGTTTATGTAAAAAGACTATATTCAATCGTAGAATATATTCCCACTGTATTTCAAGCTCGAATTAGCTCAACGAACGGATGAAGGGGTTTCTTTCTGTACTGACAGGTGGCCGATCAGAGGCTGTGGTGAGATGTAGTGGATTTCCCCCCATGGGGAAGTGAAACTTGAGCGGCACCCACAAAAGAAGATAACAAAAACTCCAGTCGAAAACCCCGAGCTGTTGTTCACTGTTGAATATTTCCTCCGCTACAGTAGGGTAACCCTGTCAGTTGACTTCACAGCTCATCATTTCTTTCTGTTCTTCTCCATCTTTAAAATCTAAATCATATGACGGTGGCTGTAGAGAGCACCAGCAGGTGGAAAGGAGATTATTTTGATTTTAATTTTAAATATGTGTTAATTTATTAAGTTTTTAATGTGTGTGAATGTCTGTGTTGTCTGAGACACAGGGTCTCCATGAGGAGGTTTAACAGGGTAGAAGTAGTCTGTAGCCTTCTGTTAGATCCACAGCTTCGCAGTAAAACACAGGAACAGACTGGAGAGAGTTGGGAAACACCTTTTAGAGATTAAAATATTCCCACAGAGTGTGTCAACAGACATTTAATATCATGACAAGAGTGGGAATATCTATAGATAGTAAAGATTTTAGTTCTACAAACATTTCTCAGAGGCATTAATAATCTCATTGGTTAAATTAAAACTTTTAGTAAAGAAAGAAATCTGATTTGAAGAAAAATATGTGGTTAATAACTTTGTTAATTAATTCATGACCATCAAGGACTTGAACTAATTACCTCACTTAGACAGCAATAAGCAAATATGACTCGTTTAAACTTCATGTCTAGATTTTTTCACATATTAAAGTAATATGTTCTGTACAACTAAACATTATTTTTATTACCAAATAATCAGTTTTTTTTTTATTTATCAATTCATCATTAAATCCATAAAATGAGGAAACACAGTAAAAAGTCTGATCAAAAGTAATTATTAGAATTAATTTCCAATCCTGTCTCTTACAAAACTACGTTCCCATACAACTAAACCGTATTCTCAATTTGAGGGAAATGTATTTCCTGCCGAGTGACCATCACCTGCCGAGGCAAGAATCGCCTGCAAGTTCACCGAAGTTTAATTCACACGAATTCGAGGATGCAAATTTGCTTCACCACCGGAAACAAATGTTTTTTTCGTCCCTTCGCTCGCATAGAATGGAAGTGAACGGGAGGCGAATGTTAATTTTGTGCACGTGTGACGGTGCCTTTAAACAGTTTTAAACACGTGGTTAACGCTAAACCTAACTACTTGGTTAGGTTTAGGAATAAATATCACGGTTCTGCTTACGTTTGTTATCTTATTTAAGTTACAAATGTAAATTAATATAACTGAATGTTGACATTTGGTTTCAAGGCACACACGCGTGAAAGCAGGTGAGTGAGCATCGCCTGCCGAGCCGAATACCCCCCGAAAAGTTCACCAAAGTTAAACTCAACGCAAATTCGAAGATGCGAATTGAAGTGAACGGGAGGCAAATGTTAGTTTCGTGCATGGGTGACCGTGCCTTTGTAAGTGTGAGTTTAATAAACCACATTTTATATTCAATATTAAGAGGGGGAAAAAGGTGGTACATTATTGAAAACAAGTTTGAGAACACCTGGTATCTCCAAACATACTGTAGGTACCTGTACACACAAAGAAGAAAGATGCATGTGTTTCTTGCATATTTTGGGAAGTCAGATGAAGTTGAACTCCGCGCGAATGTTGAAGCAAAGCGAATGTTTTTTCATCCATTTGCTCGCATAGTATGGAAGTGAACAGGTGTGAGACTGTGCCTTTAAACAGTTTTTAAACACGTGGTTAACGTAAAATTTAAATAAAACAAAACAAAAAGCGCCAAAACTACTTAGTTAAGTTTAGTAATAAATATCACGATTTGGCTTAAAATGACTAGGTTTGTTACGATGTTTAAGCTACGGATGTAAGTTAAAATAAGTTGATTTTTGGTTTCACGCAGGACATGAACAGCGGTCTTTTGGGTGAAAGTTGTTTATTTGACCCAAATACTTCCACAGACTGTCACTGATACGTCAAAAACAAACGCAACAAAATATTTTGCTCGTAATGTAATTCACGATGCCGTTTTGTTGTATGAGAACGTCATTTTTAGGAGACAGGGTTGTTAATTTCATATCAGTATTTTTTATTTAAACTAGTCATCTTCTCTTAATGTAAAGCACTTCAATATGCATTAGTTGTATGAAATAATAATCTTATTTTTATTACCATCCCCTCTAAATGGGATGTCTTAATGCCTGATGAAGTGTTTGTAGAGCTGAACCAACTCCTGCCTGGTTAACATCTCATCTAGTCGCCTCTCGTTGTTGATACAAATTGTATCCTATAAACTTTTTAAACAAGATCATTGTTTTATATGAGAATATTTAAACTAAAAAATATTTCGAATATTTTGAGTATTTGTGGCAAACTCTGTCACCTTTGGTACTTTAGTCTATATTTATATGAGGGGGGGTTTATTCCTCTTTTTTTTCCAAGTGCAGGAAAGAGAAAGACTCAGATGCACTTTTTTGGAAACAGTTAATGTTTATATTGTCAGTGAACTGAAAGCATGGTACTGTGTAGCCCAAAAAAAACCCACCTCAGCCGGGGTGAAAAGAAGATATGACCGTGGTTAAAGGTGTTTCAAATAAAGCTGTGGTTAAAGTCTCATTTCTCATGAGACATATTGAAGCTTGTTAGCGTCTCACTCCACCTCAGAACAGTATTTCTGGAGCAAAAATAGACTTTGAGTGCCGTAAAAGAGAGGTTTTAATGAGATGGCTTTTCAAATTTGTGCCACAGGCTCCAAACTCCCAGAAAGTTTAAACCACAATATCTTCTTCATCGTCTCAGAGCTACTTGAAAGTGTCTCTTTCTCAAGGGCCGTACTGTGATCTGAAAGGTCGCCTCTGACGCTCTGGCGACCTTGTGCTGTGACGTTAACGGCTGAGTTAAGTCAGTCACAGCTGGCACTGTGTGCTAGTGTTCGCCACCGCGGTCGAGACGCTCTACACGGTTTAACTAAACAGACCTCTGAAGGTGTCGCGTTAACATTCCTGTGGATATTAAAAGCCTTATTCAGTGTGTGAGGGCAGAAACTATTTTTCTATGATTATGATTAAGAGCTATTTTTTATAATTGTACATGTTTACCTGCGAGAAGAGATTGTAGTCAGTGTTGCTGAATAATAAGAGGATGTACACTTTGCTAACTGTGCTAATGTTTGGTTTGGTTTCTTGACAGTGTTCAGACTGTCTGCAAAACTTACCACTGCAGTTCTTTCTGTTTTCTTGAGTCTCTCTTGAGTTTTTATAAGTGAAGTTAAGTTTTTTTGTCCAAGTTGCAACACAAGTTAGTGTGTGAAGCTGTCTGCGTATCGACCTCCTGCATGTGTAGCAACGAGCTTTCTCGTTAGCAACACAGGTACAGGTGTTAATAGTAACACTAACGATGGCTTTGCTCTAAGTCTCTCAGTGAGTCATGACAGTGTAAAGTCTCTTTCCCACCGGACAGGAAACCCTCTAACACCCTCGAACTTCTGGCTCTTTAGTTCTAGTTTAGAAAGGTCACAATCTGCATTCATTCCCGGGACAAATGACTCTGCAGTAGTCACGGGTATTTATCGGTTCCAGCTCCGATCGGCAGCGATGGAAACATGACTGCTGGGTGGACACGCTTGTTTTCTGGCATGTTTGCTATCTATGATAACATTCTCCATGCGATTCCGTCCAAGCAGCGCTCCAACATCATTCACAATTAGTCGGCACAGAGTTTGAAAGATATTAAAAAGAAGGAACCACCGTTACATTTTCATTCCTTTTTTTCCGTTGGTGATGTCAAATGTGACACAGCAGAAAAAAATAAAACGGAAAGGAATATTCGTCTACTGGCAAAGGGAAAAGGAGTCTATCGCCTATTTGTAGAGGGTTCTTCTGAATTAAAAAAAATATATGCGTATAATTTCGGTGGGAAAAAGGGTATAATGCTGCGTTGCATTTGAACTGGGAAGTCGGAATTTCTGAGTATTACGGCCACATTGAGGGAAAAAAATAATCTGAGATTTCGAGAATAAGTCAGAAGTTTACGAGAAACAAGTAATATTATGAGAATAAAGTCAGAATATTATAAAGTAGTAATTTGACCTGTTATTTTAGAGGGGAAATAGTGTGCAAAATGAGGAACGTGGAGCATCTTGTGAAGTTCTACTTCAGTTTTGGACCTGATGGGGAAACTGACTCTTTGGAGGAGGAAATTACTTTTTTACTCGTAAAGTTATGACATTATTCTCGTAACATTACGACTTTTTTTCTCGTAAAGTTATGACTTTTTCCCCTCAATGTGGCCCTAATACTCCGTCATATCAGTCAACAGCACTTCATTTTTGTTTTTCTTTTACAGTTTCTTGGGGGATAAATCATCACGAAGCATTTGGACAAATTTGATCTTCATTCACTCTTTATGTAAAAACATATCAGGGTGATAGTCTTGCTTCTTTCTCCTGTTCACATCCTCTTCACGTCCAGACTGAACACACCTTTAAGAATTCATGTTGTCTTGACAGATAAAATGCTGTTTTGTAATTTGTTGCTCTTTTGACTAAAATGACCTCAAATCCAGCTGTTTTATTAAATAGGAAAGAAATGTAAAATATCAACAACGTCCCTGTTTATCACGGTTTGTTCCCACCTTTATTTCTAATGTGCTTTAATACGGCTTCCTTTCTGCACCTCTTCAGGGACCAAAGCCAAGTGAAAGGCTGTTTTATTGCTTTCCGTTTGTTTCCCCCTTTGCTCAGGTCAACGGTATTATGGTGGTTATATGAAACCAAAAGAAAAGGCAGATATTAAAGTGTTTGACCGTTGCTGCTGTTTCACTGTGAGTCCTGCTGGCAGATAAAGAGTTTCATTCCAAAAGATGGTCCAAAGCTGATTATAACTAGTGTTTCAAAAGTACCTAGTAAGGGTGCAATACCAAGGCACTGCTTTAAACTGATGAACAACACAAGAAAACAAATTTCAAATGAAATTGGCTGAAACTTTTCCACTATTTGACCTTTATGTCATTAATGGTGTCTTTGTTAATCTCTTTCCTTTTGGAGTGTCTCTCTTCAGACGTTTGAGGAACTCAACCGAGCTTTAGGAAATGAAACCCAAAAGAAAAAGCGCTGAAAACAAACCTGTCATACCTACAGAACCTGGGCTGTAAACTGAGGCCAAATGAGATATGTTGACTGTTGTGTGTGATGTAAACGTGAGCAATAAAAGCCAGACTCAAGCTTTCATGTGTTCCTTGTGAGTTTCCTTATAGAGTGCTGCAATGAATGAGTCCTAAAACACCTTTTTAGCACTTCCACTTCCCTCGTCTGGAAGTCAATGGGTTTTTAGTTAGAAGTCTGTGGTTAACACAAGCCGAAGAGATTTTAACGGTTCCAGTCAGAGAATTTACTAACAGCAAAGTCATTCATGACAAACAGGCGTTACGCCTTTTATAACAACATTGTGCGTCATGTTCGAACACCCTTTGAGAATAAATCCAACTCTACCGGTTCTAACTCTCAAGATCGTACCGTTGCTGCATAGTTGGAAATATAAATTCATTCTTTATTGTGGGGCAAAATATATTTCTGAACAGATGTGTCAATGGATGGAGAACGCCAGCACAGTAAGAATGTAAAATCTAGTTTGCATATCTGTTTGCTCAGTGAGCCGATTCAAGAAGACAGAAGTTAGCTGATGCAACATAAACAGATCAATGACAGACTTTCCCAACACAAAATGACAAAACGTTACACTATACTGGAAGGAAATGAGACGAATAAGGCAGGGTGTTTTTTTTTTTTAAACAAATTATTTAAATTGTTCAACTGATGACATAAGACGTAAAAGTAAGGTACAGAAATTAAAGCGTTACGGGCGAGCGTGCCGGCAACATCAACAAGCTACAAATGTCCGTTTTATTTTGTTGAGTAAAAGCAGGATATCAACTGATTCTCTCACTTCGTCTAACGGTCCATGTTGTTGTTTAATTATCTTACATGCAAGCATTAAAACTTGTCAGAAGGGAGGAGTCCAGGTGGATGAAAGGATGCATTGCTTGCAGATTAAAGGACGTGTGCTTCGTTGGGGTTGGGGTTGGGGTTGGGGTTTGGGGGGGCGGAGCTCTAAAAAGCAGGTAGCAGTGTGATTGGCCAACCGCTGCTAGCAGAGCTTTGGCGAGGCTGAAGCTACGGAGCCCGTTAGCCGGTCTTTCTCCTGGATAGAAACAAACAGCAGGAGTCCCTGGGGGGTGGCGGCAGGTTTTTTTGGGCTTTTACAAGGAAAAGTGAGGCGTTGACATGGCAACGAGACTAACGGTCTCTTTCTATGTCGTTGTGTCCACCCTTCTGCCCGGCTCGCTCACATGGACTCAAACTCGTCAATGCGCTGCTTGGTGTTGCCCTGGCGGATCTGACGCAGGGTTTTGTACTTGTCTCTGCCCGCCCGGACGTTCTCGGCGTGCAGCATGTCGTTCTGGGTTTTCTTGGTGTCGTCCCGAGCCTCGGCCAACTCTGAACTCAGAGCCTGGACAGAAGACAGAGAGAGAGACAGAGAGCGGGGTGATGAGAGACAGAAGAGAGAGAGACAGAGAGAGAGAGACAGAAGAGAGAGAGACAGATGAGAGACAGCGAAACATTGAATTCTGAAGTTATTTATCAGCAGGTCATATTCTTGTTGAGCTGTGGCCACGACTCCACCTTGAATATTTATTTTATCCTCATAGATTTGAGTAAAAACAGATGGTACTCTAGGTTCATATTAAAGCTTTTTGTGTGACACAAATTGTTTTGTAGCACTTGTTTCATTGGTTTCTGTAATAACCACAGTCAGTAATCAGGAAGCTCAAACACTTGCAGTTTGCTTATGAAGCCTTAAGAATGATGAATGTTAGAAATAATCCCTTCTGCATAAAGGGTTTGAAAGCAGACTCAGCTTTTGTAGAAATGGGTTTTCTTTGCAGCAGGTGTTTGTCGTTTGTCTCATTTAAAGCCTCTGAACATCCACTCAGGTGTCTTCACTTACTCTGGCTGATTAGAGCTCCTCTCAGGACTCTGTGGGCGTGAACAGACTCATTGATTGACACATTCCTGAGTCTCCTGTCAGCTTTGTTGAACCTGTTAGGGCGGACCAGTTTACACCTTTATCAACCTGAGCAGAGGTCTAATCAGCCGGAGTAACTGAAAACACCTGACATAGTGACCGAGCACAGCACACCTGCACTTCACCACTGAAATGCATTTTAATTGGCTCTATATATGCCGTGTGTTTTAATCTTCTCTATCTTTATATTTCAATTTTATATCACTTTTCTGTTTTTGGCTACAGCTTGTTGTTGTTGT
The DNA here is from genome assembly GCA_916701665.1 of Sebastiscus tertius. NCBI lineage: Eukaryota > Metazoa > Chordata > Actinopteri > Perciformes > Sebastidae > Sebastiscus > Sebastiscus tertius. Next base: position 10,457 of record CAKAOH010021299.1, on the reverse strand, counting down.
TGTTGGTTGTCATCTTTGCATTCATTTATATTTTTTAATTAGGGCTGGGAAATATGGCCAAAATCGGGTCACATAACAGTTTCAACTGAAATTATAGAGCAAAAAATTCATAAATGCTTCCATATACACACCATTTGTTAATCGCATTGAACTGAGTTGTAATATAAAGTCTAATGTAAAAAAAAAAAACAGAATCTAAAAATGGTATTCCTTCAAAATATTTCACATCACAATTTCTAAAAGATTTTAGTTAGCATGTGCTCGTTATTATCAATTTAGATAACGTAATTGTGTTCATCACGATCAGATCGAAGTCGATAAATGATCATATTGTATTATTGCCTAATCAATAAATTTTATTTCCTGCCGCTTTACCTGTAGCTGTTTCTTGACACGTTCGTTCTTCTGCGCCTCGGTGATGCGTTCCTCTTCGCTGCGGTGGCTGGAGACGCCGTCGCTGAGGAGCTCGGCGCTCGCCTCGGCGTTGGTTTCGTCCTCCTCGTCGTGTTCCGGCGCCGGCGGAGACATGGCCGTCTTCAGCTCCTCCCTGGTCTTCTCCAGGTCGTCTTGTGCTGACAAAGCCTGTAAAGAAAAACACACATCCGTGCTTATAGAGAGGAACAGTTTACAGACATTAATACAGGAAGATATGGACAAAAACATTTAATCATAATAATTATGAATATTGTTTTTTACAAATATGAAAATGCTTGCCGATACTTTCCTTTTTAAAATGTATCAAGCCTATATGTACCGCCATCTGTGTCTATATGCAGATGATATGATTTTGTATTTATCAGATTTTTATTCTTCAATGCTTCAAACTAAAAAATCTACTATACTAGAAAGGTTTCAAATTAAAATTGTATCTGTAAACTTGCTTCCTCTGTACAGATACAGACACCAGAGTTTACACACTGTGTACTTTATAATTAGTCTGGAACCATTTCCTGCTATTTTAATAGTAAATAGTACAATAAAATACATCAAAGAATCACATAAAGTGCACACATAAAAAAATTAAACTTACTACAAGGCACTCAAAAATATAACTACCCACTGAGAAAGATGAAGGGTAATTTGTTGTCTTTTTTAATATTTTTTGGAGTCTCCACCAGGTTGTGATTCTAATGTGTTTTATGATACTTTATCTTACACTTTATGTGACATGTCAAGCCGTATGAAATGCAAGCTGGTTCCAGCGTAACGTTAAATATGATTGCATGGTTAGCCAAAGAAATCTTTTAATTTAATTTAAAGCTTTTTAAGACAGAAAACTCCCAAAAAAAGGGAAAAGCAACAACTGCCTCACTCAAACTGTTAAACATCAGGTGGAAAGTAGAGAGTATTTTCCCACATAGCTCATTGAAGTCTTGGTGTTGTAGCTTTATTCTTTCTATGTAACTCTTCTGTATGTATTGCCTAAAAAGACATTATGTGCACTAGTAAATGTCTGGTGTTCTCCAGGCCGTTGCTCATAAAGCTACTGAAGCTAATGAGGTCATGATGTGAGAACACTTTATTAACTTTGATGTGGAGCCAAACACCTCGAAGGATTCTGAGCTGAAATTATAGTTTAAACATTTACAGATTAGCATGTGTTGGAAACACATGAACACATTTATTAAATACACCCTCAAATATCCACACCAAAAAGCCACACCTGAAAACTACAGCGACATCCACACATCTATCAGTGTGTTAAACATAAATAAGACATGGATGGTGAGGGATGCTTTAGTGTTGATAATGTTCCTGTGGTTGCATAGTTCTCTTACTTGTTATCTAATTAGGAAAAAACACCTAGCAAATATAAATAAATATTATTATTTTTTAAATAATAATTTCAAGAAAAATACAGGGTTTATATTAGGGATTATATTAGTTAACATATTTTTGGTTTCCCACCCTTCAAAACATTGTTTCCCACCAGAGGACACTGTTGGCTGTACGTTGTGGTAAACGGGGCCCTCTGGTGGTGAGGACGGTTCAGCTTATGGGTGATAAAAAGTGGTACAGACAAATGGAAGGACAAGTTGCTGATTAAGCCGCAGATCAAACAGTGACTATAGTTAAAAAGCTAAAAACTACAGCATGTGCACGTGATATTAGAATCCGTCCAACGTTGTGTTTATCTGCACTTTTCTGTTTTTTCTAACCAATTGGAAACTCCAGTTTCCTCTGAACTTCAGTCCTTGGGCATTTCTCAATCCACCCCCTACCCATTGCTACTCCGTTTGCGCATTCGCGTGGAGGGTCCGCCATATTAAGTGCCATCCCAAACCAATTAGCGGGGAGTGGAAGTGGGTTATATAACCCTCCAACAGCGAGCCTGCATCGACTTACTGGCCACGTGCAACGGCGTTTTGTGTTCATCATGGAAAACACTCCGTACAAATGTAGTTCCATACAACTTTCTGTACAAACTGCTCAAACTAAGATGAACATTTAACAACTTACGGTTATATTATATTTAGGATCAAATGTCTAGTCTATAAAACGGTGCACGTGTTGTATAAATACAGGACTGTTGCAAAAACCAAGCAGCTCATAAACATCACGAGAAGATGTTCACAAAAAAGAAAAGAAATACCACCAAAGAAACATGGGAATAAGTTTTATTTTAGTTTCTCTGTATATTGCATATTATTTTTATTGATACTAAGAACCTTTGCACATCCCCTCCACAACCACGGTTACCAAACGTTACGACGGTTTCCGTCTGAGAGAGTGCTGTATTTATACCCGACACCTTAAAGAAGGAGCTTCATTCAGCTGCTAGTGGGACTCCAAACAGAGTGCTCTACTTCAGGAAGTGGGAGTGGGAGTGGGGAGGGTCCGGTTTGAGAAAGGCCCCTTGTCTCTGCTGACTAAGCGTGAGGGTTTCAAGGTTACCCACATTATGAAAGTTGGTGGCACTGATGCAGGACTCAAAGACAGTTTTTTGGGGTAGTGGGTGAGGCCTTTTCCCTTTGTGCTAAGTGGGTGCCACATTTCTACCCAGATGTTTTAGTTCTTGATTTTAATTTCCAGTTTTTATATTTGAAAATAATAGCAGAGAATAATGAGCCCAAACACCTGAACAGGTCACAGACCACTTTATAAACAGAGGTTACCTTGTGTTGCCATTCTGTTGCTTCGTCTTCTTTTTTCCTCTTGGCTTCCTCCAGCAGAGCGATTTTGGCAGTGAACTCCGCTAACTCAGCAGCCTGCCGAAGATAACAACACACGGTTACCAAGTTACCAGACTGAATTCAACAGTCCAAAAACACAACGATATTTACAGTTTACAATGACATGAAACAGAATTAGCATCTTCTCCTATCTGAGAAACTGGTAGTTTTGCTTGATAAATGACGAGAGGATGTGACTGATGTGATTGGTGTGAGGGTGTGAGGGTGCAGGTACCAGCTGCTCCTGGTTCTTCATCTGGTCGGCAGCCTGCTGAGCCAGCGCCGCCTTGCCGTCCTCCGCCGCCTGCCTCTCCCTCTCCAGCCGCTCGGCCTCCTCCTTGGCCCGCTTCCTCTCCTGCTCCAGCTCCAGAGCCCTGCGAGTCTGCTCCTCTAGCTCTGCACACATGACATCAATATAGGAGTTACAGATCAGCTGAAACTTGTGTGATCAGTGAGGATGAAAGACGTCTTATTATTATTATCCTAAGGCCAGTATCCTAACATTACACAAGTGTTGTACATGTTCGGTGTTGGCGTTGGTACCTTTCTGAGCTCTCTGCGTCTGCCCTTCGATCTGCCTCAGCCTCTCCATCAGCTCGTCCTTCTCTCGCTCTATCCGCTCCTTCTCCCTCTCCGCATGCTCGCGCTTCTTCTTCTCGTTCTCCAGCTGCGCTCTGCAGAAACAACACAGAAATCACACCCAGACGGTGACTTATCTGTTGATCATCTGAAGATATACGCAGGATGTTTTGTATTGAGTCTGGTCTTATCAAGACTTTTTCCCGATGCCGTGCTATCATCTGATTTCTCCCAGTAACCTAGCCTCTTGTGTGTCTCTCATGTAAACCTGCTGATATGAAGGATATCAGTTTATCAATGACATAACTTCAGGTAGTTTATGGGCACTCCTCACTGACAATAAGTATAACATCTTCACTTGATAAAAGTGATAATCCATAGATATGAAAACTTTGTAGTGTTCAGTGTTCTTCGGTGTGGACGTACTGACTGCTGTGTCATGTGCAAATAGGTTTTTGTACAACACAATTTAATATTTATTAAAAAAGTATAACATTTAGGTGTTGTCAATGTTAACGCGATAATAACGTGTGAACGCAAATTTGTTGTTGAGTGAAGATACCGGTATCAAATGAATTGTCATTGGAACCAACCGTGTCATACTAGCTTGTCGTAAAGGAGGTTAAATAACGCTCCACACTTACGAAGGGGACCCCTGACCTCTGACCTCAAGATGTGTGAATGTAAATGGGTTCTATGGGTACCCACGAGTCTCCCCTTTACAGACATGCCCACTTTATGAACATATATAAGCATATTTGTCCTCTCCCATGTTGATAAGAGTATTAAATACTTGACAAATCTCATCTTTAAGGTACATTTTAAACAGATAAAAAATGTGCGATTTACATTGCATTGGATGTATTTTATTTAAATATACCAAAGCGTGTAAAGTTTCATCCTGTGTGGAGTAGATAAAAAGCACAGCAGTAATAAAGGAAAGATGTGTGCGTCCAGACCGGCCCATAGCCCTGAAACTGTACCTCTCCATCTGCTTGTGGTGCTTCTCCTCTCTGGCCTGAGCCTTCATCTGCTGCACCTCGATGGTGTCGGGCTTCCTCCTCCTCATGTACAGCTCGTGGTTTCCCACACACAACGCCAGGATGCGCTTGTTGATCCGCAACCGCGGGGCGTAGAACACAAAGTCCTGGAGGAGACACGGAGGGTGAATAATACACATGACAGCGTTAAAACATAGCTTTTAATAAGAAGACCTCATCGGTCACACGTCCATCGCTCCAACACCTACTGGAGCTTTCTTGTCGATGGGCTTGATGACGAACTTCTTATCGCTGAAGGAAATGTTTCTGATCTCGCTCCAGGGGAAGCCGATCTTTGGTGACAACCTGAGGGAAGAAATTAATGAATCTGTCACTTTATATATTTATATGTGCATGCTTGTCTGAATGAATAGACTAGAGGATTTTGTTTAAAAGCACAAGAGGGCGCTGTTGTCAAACCAACACAATCCACAGCCACCAAAGAGCTGAGAGTCCACACTTGATATCTTTAACTAGTTCTAATCTAGCTTCAGTGGTTCACATCTTAATTCATTCATTCACACATAACAGTAATATTTATATTAATAGAAGATAACATTTTCAGACTTTCATACAGAAAAGTGCAACACTTGATGTATGTGACGTATCTTTTAAGACAAAGGGGATCAAAGGTTGTATTTTATTCCTCTAAATAAAGTCTGCTTTCATTTTCTTCCTCTTTATTTTTCAGTTTGGAGGTGATGAGGTTCTGATCACATCAATTAGACCCAAAGCGTTTTGTCTCACCGTCCTATAAAATGAAGCAAAGTCTGCTTGCTACTCAAATCAAATCAATTTAATACAACTTTATTAATCCACGAAGGTAGTTTGGTTTGAGGCAAAAGTAGAAACAGACAGACAAATTGCTCCCTGCATGCGATCAGTTCCACCGACAGAGTGATTCATTTCATTTTGTTAATATGTTCTCCGTTAGATGTTGGGACCCCTCTGCTTTATCTTTTGACCCTCAGAGGGGTCCTAGTAGAGGTCGACCAATATAATAACCAGAGTTTGTAGCAGGAAAAAGGTGATATCTTCTTTGCTTCTGCAGCAGCCTAGTCGACTACTTTTACATTTGAATTTATTTATTTTTTTAATAAATCAGTTTTTTGTCACCCCGAATTGAATCATTCATAAGAGAACGTCCTTCAGTGTGATTTGGTGGATTACGTCATTGTAAAATGTTCAAGTTATTTGCAATGGGCTGGCCAGGATTACTTCTGTTTTGCATCTCGTACATTGTTAAATGCCACTCTTACAAACCATTAATGTTCGCACATAAGTGTGCAATTTTATTTCATGAATGGATGGTTACGTGGCTGGATTATTTACAAGAAAGAACGCCAAATCGGCAAGTTAAAGTAACAGTGAATGATTTGTTTTTGTCCGTCTTGTATCTGGGACAAACAGCTGATAGTGTTGTGTTGAATATTCGAGAGAGAACTGTTTTCTCCCCCTCCACACGTCTTTATGTATGAAGCCTCCGTGCAAAACGTTGATGTACGTCCCCGCGTGACTGGTGGCGGCTGTGCAGCCATGGGCCGCTATCAGAGACGTAAAACATCCTATCGTCGCCGATTAATTGGTCCTACACAACTTTGTGAGTATATGTAGCGTGTTCATGTGAGTGTCTGAGTGTGTGTGTGTGTGTGTGTGTATGTGTTACTTGTCTTCGTGCTCGTAGATGTTGAGTCCCAGGGCGTCGACCCCCAGCCACAGTTCTGTCCCCTTCTTGTTTTTGATTTCAAAGTAGTTGACGCCGTACATCTCCAGGTCCTGAGCTATCTTCAGATACTCCATCATCGCATCCTCCCTGCACACGCACACACACACACACACACACACACACACACACACACATGCAAACAATGTTAAACACACAAACACACAACGACATTCAGGTGTTCAAAAACCCATAATGGTCAAACCGTGATGACTGTACCTGAGCAGGCTCCGGTGCTCCTCATGCCAGGTCTGTATTCTGTCCTCCCACTGCTCCTTGGTCAGCTTGTGTTGCTCCAGAACTCTACACAACATGCACACACACAACAAATATATGAGCAAATCTAATTTTGACAACTTCAGAGCAGACAAATCCTCGTGCACCCCCTGTGATCTTTGGCGCCCCCCAGTGGGAACCTCAGGACTAGAGGCTGGTTGGTGGTTTGGTGGTTCGTTCACCAGCTCCTTCTGCCCAAATGTCTCAAGTGTCCTTGTGCAAGAAACTGAACACCGAGCTGATGACCAGAGGCCACGCAAACGCCTCGCATCTGCCACAATCAGAGTGTGTGTGTGTGTGTGTGTGTGTGTGTGTGAACAGGTGAATGAGAGGTGAACTGTAAAGCTGTTTGTCAGCAAAGGCAGCTATATAAAAGCAGTCCATTTATGTAAATTAATTCAGTTTTTACACATAATTTAGTGCCCAAGGAATCAATTATTTCAATGTGGGTCCTCACTAGTATAGGATAGTATAGTGTGTGTGTGTGTGTGTGTATGTGTGTGTGTGCGTGCGTGGACGGTACTGTACCGTTGAGGCAGCAGCCGGTCGGAGGCCAGGTAACCCGGCTTGTGATTGTCTTTGTTGTAATCTCCATACTTGGCCTGGACGGCGTAGGACGCCACCAACACGGCCGTCTCTGGAGGACAGTAGTTCTCATCGTTCAGGATGGCCTCTTTCACCTGCACACGCACACACACACACACACACACGGTCAGTAGGAGCCTGGATAATTGAGATGCTCAGTCAACCTTTCCTGGTGCTTTCACGCCAAATCATCAACGGTTGATGACGATTGGTTTGGGCTGGATGTGAAAGCTGTTAACTGAACTCTGGTGTGGACCAAACAACCGAACCGAGACCACCTGAAACCACAACAAAGTCTGCAAGGAAGTGGACTCTGGTGCGGTTCGTTTGTGGTGTGAAAGCAAGCGAACCAACCACCAGCAGACATGTGATTTTAGACTGATTTCAACAGCTAAACTACGAATAGATCCATGTGCTGATGGTGAAATCTGTTCAGGAAGTCATCTTATCGGTCTGTATCTAAGGCCATGTATAGAAGCACGTCGGCGCAGGTATTCTCCTTGATTAACAGGTCAAAAGCTGTTAAAACTGCTGTTCTGTGTCAGTTCATTAAGTCCATTAAAAAGTGTGTCACAGCGATCCCTCATGTGCGCTATCAAGCGTTCGCACCAGTCATCAGGGAGCACGCTGTTATACAGTCCTGTCTCTCACATTAATGCTTCGTCCACACTGGGAACATCAGGAGCGCGTGGCAGCTGCGTGATTCATGCGTCAGGTGTTCAGACCAGCTGCGATTCTGCTGCTGCTGTCAGCTCTTTTTTTCTACATAGAGTTTGCCTTTTACAATGGCCGTTTCATTTCATTATAAATGTCATTTATATTTATTTTAGTCAGAGAAAGGTTAAGAAACGTGTGGTAATTTGTAAATAATAGTAATAATCCACCATTAAAACCCCGTAATATATTCATTCATGGAGCTCTGCAAGTCACTGCATGTTCTACAGCACTGTCCTGCAAATATTTCAGAATAAAAGCCTTATGTTAACAAATGAAGGAATTCTGTCCACAGAATTTATTTTGAAATGAAAGCAGGAAGTGTTGATTTAAAAATAAGTCTTTACTTCTTATTCATCTCCGTAACATATTCTACAGATAGACATTGAAACTGTAGTAATGTTGCAAGACCTCAAATCTCTTGAAGAGACGCAGCCGAGCCGCAGTCTGGCTGCTCTAACCTGATAACACGAACGCCGAAATAAAAAACAACAGGTAACGCAGCTGCCACACGCTGCTGACGTTCCCGGTGTGGCCGAGGCTTTATTCATCACAGCATGCGGTCGATTTGCAGTCTAATAATACTTAAGATCAGTTATTTCTTCTTTGTGAGCTCTGAGGTTTAAGACTGGGTCTGTAAGCCCCTCACGTTACCAGATAACCTGGGCCGAACATCGGTACGACCGAGGTCCCGGACCAGATTTCTCCTCCGATTTGAGGGTTGAATCGGGGATCAAGACATAAACTCATGCAGTCTGAGCCGGGCTTCAGACCCAACATCCTGTTTCCACACGAAGACAACAGCTGTAAATCCCAGCTGAGTTTTCAGAACACGTCCACCTTGTGTTGGCATCATTCTGGGTCGATATCTTGGCATTGCCCAGTGATCCATCAGTACCTGCAGGAAGAAGAGCTTCTGTGTGATCTCCTGGATGAGCTCCTCAGAAACATCCTCTGGGAAGAACTTTGCTCTGAACTTGAACTGCAGCGGGTTCTCCTTCTTCACGTCCTGCTGGGTCACCTGGAGGGAGAAACACCCACACATGTTTCATCTTTCACCCCTCACATGTCTGTAAACATACGAGGAAATCTGACTCTAAAGAAGATTTAATGTAAACAAGATGTGTTTTCACTGACGCTCTTTGGATTAAAGCAGCATCTGACAAACAGAATATTAAAGTACGATTAGAAAAACAAGTTAATTCTAAGGTTTTCTAGTTTCTCTAAAGTCTTAACCTCGAGAGGACGACTGTTTACAGGCTTCATAACTTTAATATCGTGTTTTTAAGTTGTGGGAATTAAGTGATAAAAACAGGACTAGTGGCGGTCCCATGGTTGTGTTGAGGGTGTCTTACCTTCTTGTTGAGTTTGAGCCACGTGACGTAGCCTTTACTGTCGGTGTACTGCAGGCCGAAGAACCAGACCTCCCTCAGTCCCACCGTCTTCACCACCTGAAAACACACAAATATTTTTAGTTTTCATCAGCTTACAGGATATGATGGAAATGCCTCGGCTTTTTTAGGAATCACAGACGTTATATTCTGCATAAACTGAAAACGCTGGTGAGAGATAATCATTAGAAATCTGGAGAGGGAAACCATCGTTCAGCTCTTTCAGGATTTAGGACTATTAACATGCTATTGTCTAAAATATCATCGTCTGCTGTAGCATTAAGAGGATCCTTCATTGTAATAAGGGCTTTACAAAAACTAGGAGGACACAGTTACTTCTGTTCAATCTGTGAAAACGGTTCAATCACCTGTTGATATAAATAACACTCCTTTCCAAATGATCAGCTTCAAGTTCCTGCTGTAGGCATCCATATGTCTGACTCCCTCTCCTCGTCCCTGCACATCAGTTGTGTCAGAAAAAGGACTCACCATGTTTCTTTAAACACCTCAGAAAATAAAGTCTCTGTTGATGTCCACTAAAACCCTCATCAAGTTCTACTGGTCCACGATAGAAAGTATCTTAACTGGATGCTCACTGGTCTGGTTTGGCAACATTACATCATATGATCACAAACTCCTGATGAGGACAGTGAAAACAGCATCTATGATTATAAAGCACTTTGTATTGTGCAGGACACAAATCATCCAGCATATATACAGTAGTCTCTTCTCTTATCTGCCTTCAGGGAAGCGCCTACAGAGCATCAGAGCTCGGACCTCTCGCCTCAGAGACAGTTTTTACCCTCAGAGACAGACGGTCAGACTGCTGAACAGCAGCGCTAAATGAATGCAGAGCTGTGGATTGTTTTTTATGGATGTTTTTTTTTTTATGGTTTTTAGGTTGTTTTATCATTTTATTCTCAGGTATTGTCTTATGTATTGTAGTATTTATCTAGTGCACTATTTATCGATTTGA
>CAKAOH010021297.1:0-60802 GCA_916701665.1 Sebastiscus tertius | reverse complement strand
GGTACCCACGAGTCTCCCCTTTACAGACATGCCCACTTTATGATAATCACATGCAGTTTGGGGCAAGTCATAGTCAAGTCAGCACACTGACACACTGACAGCTGTTGTTGCCTGTTGGGCTGCAGTTTGACATGTTATGATTTGAGCATATTTTTAATGCTAAATTTAGTACCTGTGAGCATTTCTTGACAATATGTGTCATTGTTTTGTGTTGTTAATTGATTTCCAATAATAAATATGTGCATACATTTATATAAAGCAGCATATTTGCCCACTCCCATGTTGATAAGAGTATTAAATACTTCACAAATCTCCCTTTAAGGTACATTTGGAACAGGTAAAAAAGGTGTCATTAATTTGTGATTAATCTCGATTAACTATGGACAATCATGCTATTAATAGTGATTAAATATTTGAATCGTTTGACAGCCCTAGTATAAATGTAAAATATGTGTTGAGTCGGCTTAGTCAAACATCATGCATTTACCTGTTTCTGCCACACGGGGGCAGTAAAAGACAAAGTTACATTGTACACCTTAAAATATATAAGCTCACTATTTACTGCAAGACTAATAACTTTATTACATTTGACTTTTAATATTATAAGTTAGTAGGAGTTAATATTTATTATTTTGAAAATAATGCTATTCATACACACAAGATGCAATACAATGTGATGTTAAAAGATTAAATAATACACATAAAAGACAGATGCAAGAAATAGGAACATTACAAACAAAGCAAAAGGGATTATTTATGTATTTGACCATTCCTTTTTACTTATTATTAGAAATTACATTTGTGTAGCTGGATATTTGATTTGTAGTTCCACTGCAAAGTGTCAGAATATAGAGATATTTGTAACAACCTTCTTCTTCTCTGTCTCTCTCTGAGTTGTATAAATATTGTAAAATATCTCCTTTCACATCTTCACTATCACTCACTGCCTCTAAACGCCTGCAGTCACTTCCTCTGACTGTCCTCTCCCTGTCTGCCGTCCTCTCCGTCACCGGCTGCCTCCGGCTGACTTTCCCTTTGTCTTCTTTCTCCTCACCTCTCTCGGATGTCTCCACCAGCTTCAGCTCTTTAGTCTCAGGAGCAGATTCAAAACAGCTTTTCTCTTAAGAAGCTTCCTTTCGCTGCCTCCGAGGAGCAGTCAACCTGCAGAATCATTCCCCCCGAGGGGATCTGCTTTCGTCATCGCTGTGCAGGAGTTTCCCTCCGGCTCTGTGTATTAATAATTGCAAGCGGACGTAATTACTTATTGAGAAGTTGCATTCAAGGACACAGAATGAAAATATATCACCTCGATTCACTTTGTGAAGAGAATTTCGTGATAAAAAATTTAAATAGAGGTGCAAGATTCAAACCCTCTTCACCTCAGAATATTATCATGTTCACACTCACTGTTTTTCTCTAATAATAATACTGATTTAACACCCTGTTATACCCTGGATAAAAATGACAAAACGCATGCTCCTCTCATTTTTGTCCACGTGGCGTAACAGATGTGTGTTCCACTTATAGACTGCACATTTTTAATCACATAACCACGGCAACAGACAGTCTTAATGTTCCCGGAGCGTTGCAGAGGTGAGACTTTTCATTAACCCCGGTGATGTATGGGGGAGGAGGAGGAGTAGGAGGAAGAGAAAGTGAGTTCTTCTTCCCTCTTTGAGGAGAATTGTGACATAGGGCAGAAATTTTTAATGAAGCCGGTGACGCACGGCTTGGATGAGCAGCACAGTGGAGCACAGTGTGTGATATACTGGTGTCCCAGTGTTGATGTTTGACTCTTTTATAAAAATAAGTAGAAAAAGAAAGAGATTTCATACCTTAAAATAACATTTTATGACATATTTCTAATCTTATATGTCTTAATGTCATTTTATTTTGACATTTAAGGACCTTTTTTTTCAAAACAAAATGTTGCATGTGCACGAACATGCTGTAAAGTATGAAAATGAGACTGTAGCCTCTGTGTTTTGGCAATATTTTGTCGTAATTTTGGGTGATTTTTCTCCGCTACCTTAACACAGAGATATAAATAATTAAATAAAGCTGTTGCATAATGCATACGGGCTGCCACATTGTCAGTATTGAATAATCTGTTGAATATTTATGAATCATTTTTTCAGAAAAATGGCAGAAAAAGAGTGAAAAATGCCCATCACAGTCACATTGACATACTCATATTAGTTTAGTTTATTGCATTTGTTTATATCAGCTAGGGCTGGGCAGTATATCTGTATTATATTAATATCATGATATGAGACTAGATATCATCTCAGATTTTGGATATCATAATATAATATTGCATAAATGTTGTATTTCCCTGGTTTTAAAGGTCGCGTCACAGTAAAGTGATTATTTTCTGAATCTACCAGCCTGCTCTAGCTGTTCTGTTATTTGCCTTTACCCACTTAGTCATTATAGCCACATTACTGATGATCATTTATCAAAAATATTTGTGTAAAAGCACCAATTGTCAAGCCTACAATATCATATCGATATTGAGGTATTTGGTGAAAAATATTGAGACATTTGACTTTCTCTATATTGCCCAGCCCTAATATCAGAGACAATGTACAAAAATACATTAATCTAAAAAAAAGCACGCTTTGTACTCAGTTTCGCTACTAGCTTATTTCCATCTGTAGTATACATATACATATTCTTAGTTTGACGAGATTGTCATTTAGTGCAGGCGCGTTGTCATTGGTTGACCTTGCAGCTATCTGGCTGAAACAGCTATGAAAAATAAGAAAAAACAAACAGTAGTGGATGGTAAGAACTGTGTGTGTGTGTGTGTGTGTGTGTGTGTGTGTGTGTGTGTGTGTGTGTGTCCATATTTGTGTGTAAGAGGAGGAGCTGTCAAGAGAATCCAGGTCAGGTCAGAGTCGACCGTAGACGGAGGCTTGCTGTCAGGGCTCTAGTGTGTTCTCCCTGAAACCTCTTCCTCCTTTCTGTTCTCCCTCTCCTCCCTGTCTTCACCTTTGGCTCTTTGTACAACGGAGTAGGCGTTTTTTATTTTACAAAACAACACGGAATGGCGCACAAGACAGAAATACTGTCATTGGTTGTATTAAACACCAATTGAGCATCAGCTAAGTTATATATATATATATATATTATATATATATATCTTTATCTCTCGCATGTAAAGACACACGGTTCCCTCACCCCACACTTGACTTACCCAAAACAAGGCACATATAGTGTTTTCTTTCTTTAAAATTTTTGTTTTAGGTTCAAATTTCACACGTGAAACTGGACTTCCGTCATGTTCAGTCAAAGTGCGGCTCCAAGGATAATCTGAGGCACACGCCCAAAGGAGGCAATGTACGTACGACCTTTCTCTTTTCTCTCTCTTTTTCTTCCTTTCTCTTTTGCACTCTCTCGCGCTACTTTTATGTGTTTGTCCGTCTACACATCTATTTGGGTGCCATTGGCTTGTTGCAGTCAAGCCAAGAAGGGTTTATATCCAAAATGTCTTTGTCAACCAAGAAGTAAAGTTCCCAACTTCCCAAGTGATATTTTTTGCTTGTATTTCATGCCATCCATGTATTTATTGTCTTGTGTAGTATAGTGGATGTTGCACTTGGGAATTAAACTCTTTCAAATGTGCTCCAGGCTGCTGTAACAAGTTCAAGACTCGATGGATTACAGCGCTAAAAGTGCAGCTCCTGCTCTCTGATAAATGCCTTTATCCCTGCGTAAAAACTCCATCAATAAAAAGGCTCCAGTGAAGTCAGTGCCGACAGACTGATAGGTTGTGGATTTAAAATTGAGACACTTTTAAAGGATTATTTTGGGCAGAGAAGGGGAACATTTTTAAGCTCCCCCGATGCAGTTTGCCGTCAGTGTTTGCTGTTTGTATAAAAAAAGTCACCCTGTCATTCCCAGGTCATGATCCCAAGTGTTAAACTGGACTTTAGCCACGTTCAGGCTAAATGTGGCTCCCTGGACAAAATCCAGCATGCGGCAGGCGGCGGAAACGTGAGTGACTCTGCAGAAAAACACATACACATTTAGGCATGAACGTGTTTGTGAATTATTTTCATCCCTATCAACTGTGTTTTGTGACTCTGAATTAAATTTTCTACCAGCATTTGCACCAAAGATATCATATTTAAAGGTCCCATATTGTAAAAAGTGAGATTTCATGTCTTTTTTACTATAAAACAGGTTTAAGTGCTATATATATACCGTGAAAGTATCGAAACGCTAAATCCACGGAAAAAAACCCCACTTCTGTGACTTTGTGATGTCACAGCTGTACAACATTTCACAGTTTTAAACGTAAACATTCTAAATGTTTCCCAGTTTATTTCCGGTGGCAGTGTATGTGAATAACATCAGCTGACAGAAAGTAAACATGGACCCAAGCTGTTGCCTAGCAATGCAATTCTGTTAAAATGTGCTAAAACGGAGCGTTTCAGACAGAGGGTGAATACAGGCATATTCAGGCAGACCGTATGAGGAAAATATTGAGTTTTTTAACCTTACAGTATGTAAACATGTTCTAGTAGAAGCCTAAAATACAAGTATGAACCTGAAAATGACCATGATATGGGACCTTTAATATTTGCCCTAGTCACACGACATACAGTATCTCTGCATAGTGTATCACATCTTAATGTAAACAGTCCTTTACAGCACGCACGGTTGTCTGTATGTCTTTTTAACAGTATGTGTACTCACACTAATTGGACAATAAAGTTTAATTGAAGCACCTGCTCCCTGTAGCGTCACATAGTGCCCGTGTTGTGTGTCTGTTTGATGTTTGTGCCGTCGCAGCTCGCTTTCATGTTAACCTCTCTCCAGGGAACCCGCGTCGGCATCTCTTGATTGACTTAATCATACATTTTATTTTCATTCCTCGCTGCATTTCATGTCTGTTACTTTCTGTAGCCTCTCCAAAGCATATCGGGTTTTTGTTCAACTTTTCCAGGTGAACATATGTTAATATGTGCTTTGTGCTGCTGCCCCACAGGTTCAAATCCAGACCAAGAAGGTCGACATGAGCCACATCCAGGCCAAATGTAACTCCATGTCCAACATCCGCCACAGACCAGGTACGGCACTGTTTTAGCTTTGATTTAAGGAGGGTCCTTATGGAATGAAATACTTGAAAACAAATTAAAAACTGCTTTTAAGTGACCCTACGTGTATACCCAATATTTAATATAATATATATTAATATTTTCATATAACAAGATTGTCTTTATCTTGCCTTATAGTGCGACATATGACTGAATTTCGACATCAAAGTGTAGATATAAAGAGGATAAAACACAATAAGGCAGAAAGGTGGAATGTAATTCATTGCTTTAAGCATCAGTTTGATTTTTTAAAATGTGATTGTGCATATTTTTGCCATATATATTATTAATATCATGATGATTTCAACCATGTTGCCCAGCCCTATGTGATACTCTATGTATCAAGATGATAAATAGATAAAGCTGTTGTTTTTGTTGTTGTTTTCCGGAAATATTTTTATTGCTGGAGCTGTAAGTATAAATAAAGTATCCAAAAGTAACAAATATATATTTATTTGAAAATAAAAATACCATGTTAGTAGGTTTATGGGTTGTCATAGGCAAGAGCATTAGACGATGAAACAGAAAATAATAGAATAAAATAAATTAGAATATAAGAATAGATAAATAAATGCATTTTACATAAATAAAACATAAATGCAATAAAAAAATGTAAATAAAATAAATAAAAAGTAAATAAGAAAATAAATTAAAATTAAAAAAAATAAATAAATGTCATGTCTCAGTCTCATTTGCTCATAGTAGGTTTACAGGTTTACATCAATTAAGTCACACAGGCAAGAGCATTAAACAATGAAAATGTATAAAATACACGTAAAGAGTAGGTGTGACAGGTTTGCAAAATCAGAAAGGAAATGCTGCCATTTTGAGTAATATCGTTCTTTTGATACTCTCAGAATATATCTCATTTTTTTCTAATCTTAAATATGACATTATGTCTTTTAACCACCAGAATGTGATGGTGATGAAGGGGATCTCCGGACAAGAGAAATTCCAAAGATGGCAATTTGTGTACTTGTTTCAATAGGAAAGGGTGTTAAAAACTAACAAAAACCAATAGTTTTGAAAAGCACAGTGTCCTTCCCGTGCGCTGCAGTGTGCACACTCAGATTCTTTGCCCTGAGTGTAGCTCAGGAGAAGCCTGCAGGCCAGTGATGCCCCGTGGGTCTGATGCTCTTCTTCTCTTTCTGTCCTGTTCCCAGGGGGAGGTCATGTGCGCATTGAGAATGTGAAGCTGGACTTTAAAGACAAGGCCCACGCCAAGGTCGGCTCTCTTGGCAACACCAGCCACACTCCTGGAGGGGGGAACGTTATGGTAAAAAAGAAGCAGTATCTTGTCACTGACAGTTTCTGTAGAAACAAAGAAATCACCCCTGACCTTAACCCTTTTTTTCTCTCCCCGTCAGATCGAGAGCCACAAGCTGACCTTCCGGGATACAGCCAAAGCTCGGGTGGACCACGGCGCAGAAATCATCATCACCCACTCCCCCGGCGTCGAGACGGGAGGCACGTCCCCTCGCCTGTCCTCCTCCGGCAGCATCAACGTCCTGGAGTCGCCCCAGCTCGCCACGCTGGCCCAGGATGTCACCGCCGCCCTCGCCAAGCAGGGCTTATGAGCGTGCTTCGTATAGCCTCACGACACCATTCCTCCTCTTCCCATCATTCACCCATAAGCATCCAGTGTTCTCCCAAGGTCCTTTACTGCAACATGACCCCTCCCAAACACTTGACCCCACAGTAGTTGATTGACTGTCTCGTCCATCAACGACCCTTCCAGTCCTTCCGGTGGGATTTAAAAAAACTGAATTCTAAGATTATTCTTCATCACGCTCTGTCACTCTTTATTTCTCATTCATTTTCAAATATGGACTTTTCTGTTTTGTTCTAGATCGGCTGAAGGTTTCAGTGTTTGTCTAAGAAGGCATTGACGGTTTTGTGATTGTACCGTGATTTTATTAGCGTGATTACATTCCACTTGTACGCGGGATAAACGGTAACTCATGCATAATGTTCATTCAGAATTTATATGGTACTGAATGCGAGGAATAGCTACTAGACGCTAGTCTTAAAGATTCAACTGTGTGAGAGACGTAACTTACAGAAACATGGCTTGAGAATGGCTGACGAGCATGTCTGCTAAAATGTGACATGACATTTTTGTTTGTTCGTTGGTTATGATTTCCTGATATGTGCTGATGAATCGTGTCATGTATTCTTTTTATATATATGTCACTGTAGTGGAAGTTGTTACAGTTTTGTATGTTCCCTGTGGCTGCACTGGCTTATTAGCACTTAAATGTGGATAACCACTGCAGTTATGTCGAGTCAAGCGCTTAAAGGCTAGCTTTCCAATAGATTTTTCTTTTCTTTTTTTTTCTTATTTGCAAACCAATGGGCTGCTCTTTTTATTTGGTTTTACATTAGCTCTGTGATTTTATTAGGCTACGACAATGCTGTTATGCTGGCATGGCAATTAAATGATAAATAAATTAGATCTATTTGGAGCTTAAACTTTTCAGCGTGAGTGTAAATGACCAGGACGCATTCTAGTGTCTCCTCAGATCCCTAAACGGCTCCTGTGATCTTTCTCCTTTTGCAAAGACGATGCATTTGAATGGGCAAAGTTTCAAAAGTGGAAAAGTATGAAGCTTTATATGAAAACATTCCATTAAAAGAGCAGCTACCTGGCCCTTTTTGTGTGATCGAACCAGTAACTTTAAAGGGAAATGAAAGCAGAAATGAAGAATGGGAGTAACCCTCAACTTGCAACTGTTAAAATTCATTTAAAAAAAAAAAGAATAAAAATAAAACTGTTCTAGCATATTCTCTGCTCACCGTTGTGAAACTCCTCTGCCCTCCTTTTCCTCCTCCCTCGGTGTCAGTTACCCCTCCAGTGTTTTTCTGTGCTTCCTATATCCTTGCCTCCCTCCTCTCCCCAGCCCCTTCTTTGCCTGTGTAAGTGTATTTAAAAGACCATGTAGATGTGTGCACACTTTCCGATGTTTGAGACGTACTGATGACAAATGCTCCTACAGGATGATGACAACAGAAATAAAGAAAATAAAAACAGATTCACTCTAGTTTCTTGTATAAATTCTCAAAAAATATTGTGATCAATTTATCTCCAGCATGCATTTTTTTTAATCCAGTATAGAGAAATACAAAAGTGTAAATTGTTAAATCTGTATGAATTATGTCTCTTTAGATTTTTATTTTACCACTTTTATTGTGAAAAACATGTTTTTTTGTACATGAATTCATGTGTACATTTTGATTTTATTAATTTTTATTATTATGAATATTTTTCTGCATTTACATAGTGAGAATAATGTAATAATGTGCTTTCCTGTTTTGTGTTAATTGTTATTTACATGCAGCAGCGTCCCCTTGCGTCACGCTTTACGACGTCAGTATTGAGGACTGACGTAACAGCTGCGTCATCAGGTGGCGTACACGGCCCAGCTTGAAGCTAGCTAGGTTTCGCCGTAGTTTTGTTCGTTTTTACGCGGTATTCGTACTTTAATTAAGTGAACAAGAGACAAAGTGTTTTATTTGTGAGCTTTGGAGGAACTGGTAGGCGAATTTTGTTACCTTTGGACCGTGCCAGTCTAGCTGTTTTACCCCTCTTCCTATTCGTGCTAAACTAAGCTAAGTTAAGTTAGCCGTCTGCTGGTAGCTAGGTAACGTAAAGAGACGACAGTTGATGAAGATAGCTAACGACGCAACTCTATTTTTGGGGAAATATTTAAATCAAAATTTGTACATAATATGATCAACTTATAGAATATGATTCATTTCTACTACCCAGTAATATATAAAGTAGCTCAAATAGCTTATCATCATAATATATAGACCGTTTCAAGGAAATGGCGTTGCTAGGCAACAACTTGGGTCCATGTTCACTTCCTGTCACTGCAAGAGGAAATTAACTGGGACACATTTCCAACTGTGAAATGGTCCATAAGGCCTTTAGCGATATTTATTATAAGGTGGCATTCTGCACAGGGACTATTTACTTTATTTTTAAGTAAATTTTGCTGTACTACATTTGTGATTTTGCTTTGTAATGGAATAATTTAGTGTGGTAATTTAGTGTAATCTGACCTTTGTAAAAAAAAAAAGAGATGCATTTAATTTATAGAGGAAGCGCTCCTTAACCACACAATCATCATCCAATCAAAGCAAGAAGCCACTTTTAAGATGTATTAAACAAGTTATATGTATACTGCTATTATGATATGATCACTTACAAGATACAGTTATTCATTGCTCAATTGGGAAACACAGTGCAATCCCAAGAGTATTGTAATCTGACCCTTGTATCTGTTTGTACACACAGATCAATAGCCATAGGGTGACCCTGATCATGTGTGTGTTGGAGGGTTTGGTATTGGCCAGTTTAGAATGAGGCTGCTGCTTAAAATCTTACAAAAATTACAAATATATACAATTTCCTTGAAGGTCATTCTTTGTATATTAGAAAAATACTAAAACTGTACAGTAACAATGAATGGTATTGACCCTGCATATTGTGTTACTCTTATGACAGTCTATTCCAAGGCTGTACACATTTGTATCCCCAGTGTGCCACTTTTTAGCTCAGTGAAAGATCCGAAAGCATGTTTCCATCACTGGAAGTGTCGTTGTTAATGCTGTCTTTTTATAGCCAACCACCTTGTCCACCTGGACAACCTGTTGCTATTCAATTGGAGGATTAATCCTCCCATGTGAATGCACCAACCGGGTGGCAGTTCACCGTGTGTTTAAGTCGGTGTCATTTCCTATAATGATGCATAAAAGAAGAGGGTTGAGAAGAAAAACATCTGGCCCAGATGCACACTGCGTCTTTAAGCTCCGACGCTGATAAATTAGCACCGCCGATCAACTGTCGCTGTCCGGCGAGGGAGGTGCTGAAATCAGAGCACCACCACCACCCTCCACCCCCATCTCTCTCTCTCTCTCTCTCTCTTCTCTCTCTCTCTCTCTCTCTCTCTCTCTCTCTCTCTCTCTCTATTGCCGCTGACAGACCCGACACTTGCAGCCATTTTACGCAGGACGAACCCAATCATGTCGTGAGGGAAGCTCGCTGGTTGGTCACCTGGGCAGAGCCAGCAGCCGCCGCGCGTCCCGGTGGTCGCACACAAGGCTTGGCAGGTCCGGCCAAAATGGTGAAGAGGAAAAGCCTGGACGACAACGAGCCGGAGTGCGGGAAAGGAATACCGTTCCCCATCCAGACCTTCCTATGGAGGCAAACCAGGTTAGTGTGTGTGCTTCAGGGGGAACAGGTGTTTTGCCATAGAATAAGGAGGATCAAGGATTTGACATCAGCCACATCAGACACATTTCTATCCAGATAAGCCTTATTATAATTCAACCCGTGTATGGATGCCACAGTGTCAGCTCACGGGTTTCATTGAAATGTTTTAAATGGAGGGGAGGCTGGCTGCCTGTTTTTTGCAAGGTGTTAACTGTGAATGGATGTATGGATTGTGTGATGTCACACCTGTAAAAGCAAATATAGAAAGTGGGCCAAAGAAAATAAATAATCTGTGGATGAGCTGCAGTGAAATGACATTGCCATGTATTTTGTTAGGAATACAATTTGACATTGGAGATTTAATTGTGTAACCTACATTTATAATTTTTTTTTTTGTCTTATATAAGCATGTGTTTTGTGTTTTTCAGTGCATTTCTGCGTCCAAAGTTGGGAAAACAGTATGAAGCATCTTGTGTGGTAAGTTATTTCATAATGCCATGTGCGTGGTGAGGGAGAATAATCGCTCCCTTCACAGTAATCTGTTTTTACCTTAATGCACCTGCAAATCAAGTGGGCTCTTGATTTTACATTTAGCAAATTAGTTTTTCCCCTTGCTTCCTCCTATTACCCAGGAGCCAGACCTTTGGAAACTCATATCCATAATGACGCTTCTCCAGATCCTTTTAGATCTAAACAGAGCTGCCACTGTCTCTCCCACAGGCATTGCCTTGCTTGGGGCCATGTGGGGCATTTAGATAGTCAAAGAAAGAGGCTTTAGTTCCTGGCTGATGTCTCTTTTCTCCTTTTCTCTGGCTGCCTCCCCAGTCCTTTGAGCGGGTGCTGGTGGAGAATAAGCTCCACGGGCTGTCGCCGGCCCTGTCAGAGGCCATCCAGAGCATCTCCCGCTGGGAGCTCGTCCAGGCAGCACTGCCTCATGTACTCCACTGCACCTCCATCCTGCTGTCTAACAGGAACAGGCTGGGTGAGGACACACAACACACATATTACCACCGCTTCAGGCATTGAGTTGACAGCCTTATCCAGGCTCTCCTGATTCAACAAAACACAAAACGGATGTTCACAGGGCAGTTACAGAACAGCCTGACTTAACAGCACGTCACAGGTCTGGTTTATCAGAGACAAAGTACATAATAATTAACATTTTTATTCAAATTAAATCTTTTATTTTTCTGGACCATGTCAGCACCTGAAAGACAATTTAGTGAATTAACATTTAGTGACTATTTAAATCACCCAAATGTATAGACAAGATTAATAAATTAACAATAGGGCTGGGACTAAAGATTATTTCATTACTGATGAATCTTCCCACAGTTTGGTCTATAAAATGTCAAAAAATAATAAAAAAGTGACACCAGATAATTTCCTAAAGCCCAAGGCGATGTCTTCATATGGCTTGTGTTGTCAGCCCAACAATCTAAAACCAAACTATATTCAGTTTAAAAGCACAGAAGACAAAGAAAAGCAGCAATTCATCACCTTTAAAAAGCTTAAACTTGGTAATATTTGGCATTTTTGCTTGATAATATATATAAAATATTATTTTTGTTGGACCATTCATCCTCTCACACCCTGACCTCTGACCTCCGACAGGCCACCAAGACAAGCTGGGCGTGGCCGAGACCAAGCTGCTCCACACACTGCACTGGATGCTGCTGGACGCTGCCCAGGAGTGCAACCACGAGCCCAGCCTGGGCCACGGCTGGTCCGGGGGCAGCAGCAGCAGCGCCTTCCTCCAGCCGGTGGGCAACCAGGGGTCGTCCCCGGGGGCTCCCGGCTCCTGCTCCGGCTCTGCCCTAGGGGGGTCGGGGCCCCAGCACAGCGGCTCCCTCCTGGAGGAGGATGAGCACGCTCGTACCAAGCTCTTCCACAAGAGTATGGCCACAGTGGAGCTGTTTGTGTTCCTGTTTGCTCCGCTTATTCATCGGATAAAGGTCAGTACCTGGGGATACAAATGCGTACAGCCTTGGAATAGACTGTCATAAGAGAAACACAATATGCAGGGTCAATACCATTCATTGTTACTGTGCAGTTTTAGTATTTTTCTAATGTACAAAAAATGACTTTCTCAGGGAAATTGTATATATTTGTAATTTGTGTAAGATTTTAAGCAGCAGCCTCATTCTAAACTGGCCAATATCAAACCCTCCAACACACCCATGCTCAGGGTCACCCTATGGCTATTGATCTATGTGTACAAACAGATACAAGGGTCAGATTACAATACTCTTGGGATTGCACTGTGTTTCCCAATTGAGCAATGAATAACTGTATCTTGTAAGTGATCATATCACAATAGCAGTATACATATAACTTGTTTAATACATCTTAAAAGTTGCTTCTTGCTTTGATTGGGTGATGATTGTATAGCTAAGGAGCGCTTCCTCTATAAATTAAATGCATCACTTTTTTTTAAGGAGTCGGACCTGACCTTCCGATTGGCTAGTGGTCTGGTAATATGGCAGCCAATGTGGGAGCACCGCCAGCCTGACATCCCAGCCTTTACTTCACTCATTAAACCCGTCAGAAACATTGTGACAGGTGAGAACAAACATCCTTCCTCACAGCCCTTTAAAGACATAAATCTATTTTTGTTTGTTCCTAATTAAGACGTGTAATCGGTCTCAACAGCAAAGAGGAACTCCCCAGTCAACAACCAGTGCAGCCCCTGTGGATCTGGCAACCCGGGTCCCATGGTGAGTGAGCATTTTAAGCTCAGATCGTGTCTGATTTTGCATCCCATGTTGATTGAATGTGTTCAGGCAAGAGTCTTCTTCCCCTCCCCCTTTCAACGTCCCCCAGAGGCTGCCTGCTAATATTCATTAGCACCAGCCATCCGGGAGCATTAGCGTGGTTAGCCAGGGTCACGACAGAAACCTCCTCCAACCCCAGGCCCTTTAATTATCAGTCTTTCTGCCTGTTTATCCACTCATCTACAGTATCTGTCCATCTCCCCCTCCCTCCCGCAGGGCTTCCAGGTGGTTTGTGAGGCCGCACAATCAGACTCCTCCTCCCCCGTGGCTGGAGAGCGGAGCTGTCGTCGTGGTAACTCGGTTGAGAAAGGTGGCCCATCCCAACAACCCCCACCAGTGAAAGGCCCTTCCAAGAAAAAGTGAGCACCGTTAATCAATTTAACCTCAATAAGCTATGAGATGGGGAGCATTTGGTCATGTGTGCGCCATTGATCTCAGAGGGCTTTACAATCTGTACAGAGTAGGACACCACCTGTCAGTAGACAGTAGATTCAGATACAAGGGGTAAACCTCAGCAAGAGCAACAGGAGGGAACAACACTACACAATACTAGGAATACAGAAAAACAGTAACTACCAAGAGTAGCAGGGCTGAAAGCAGAGCTACACAATTATTAATGATTGAGGAAGAATACAATGAAAACTCAATCAAAAGTATATAATTTCCAAAGAGTACAGAGACAGTAATGCATGAAATATATCAAGTATATAAAAATATCTCAAATATATAAAAAAATAGGGCAGTCAAAGTTAACGCAATAACAACGCATTAATGCAAAATCGTTTTAACGTCACTACTTTCTTTAACGCATTAACGCAACTTGCTATTTTTAGGTTGCAGTGAGCTCAGTTTTAAAGCTAGAGTGAAGATACTGGTATCATATGAAGTTGGAAAACCTAAAGAATCCATTGGTACCAACTATGTCATACTAGCTTGTCGCAAAGGAGGCTAAATAACGCCTTAATAAGTATTAAATACTTGACAAATCTGCCTTTAAGTTACATTTTGAACAGATAAAAAAGTGCGATTAATCACAATAAATTATGGACAATCATGCGATTAATCGTGATCAAATATTTGAATCGATTGACAGACAAAATAAAAATCCAAAATAATTGTAATACGCATGGAAATATTTTTTGGATTATTCCGTACTTTTTACATTCCTTTTTGGTTACTCTGTTGCTGTTTGAGAATAAGCCCCCGCAGTTTGTACAGAAGAGGACAAGACCTGTTTTTTGTGCGCTATTTATATACACAGATGTGAGACACATAGAGGTTTATCTTATGCAACATGAACGGTGAAATCATGCAGTGAAACCAGCTTAATCATTAGATTCGTAATGACCATTATAGGATTTCACTGCTTTAAGAAAAGCTTCCATACATTAATAATATGTCCGTGATGTACCCAAGGAGCCAGTTGTGGGTTGAAGCAGTGCACTGACCCGCGCTGACACAGAGCTGGTGCCATCGTCTTGTTGATGGCAAAACATTTAGCCCTGCGGCGGCGTCTGTCGCACACACTGCACCGCACAGCACAGCTCGCTCCAGAGCTAGCGAATATGAATAGCTCCTCCCTTCCCTTGTGTAATGCGTCGCTCCAAGCGGCACTGTCTCCTCAGTCAGCACACAGCCTCGTCTTGCTTGAGCATTAGCAGACCCATCTGACGTTTGTCCGCTCAACCTGGGTAATTATGCTGAAGTAATGTGCTACATGTCTAATGCTGGCAGTGTCCCTGGCCTGGCATGACAAGGCCTGGCTTCATTCGGTCTGCCCACGGCCAGTCTGCCAGACTAAGGCTCAATCTGTGTTCGCTTTGGCGCAGACAAGGCACGGTTGACTGGTTTGGCTTACAAAAGTTTTGCAAAATCATGCAAAAAAAAAAAAATCCATTAATTACATCATAGCTCTTATAGCTGCATCACGTTTGTGGTTCATAATTGCTGGTTTGAATTCAGTGAAACTGCATGAACCTGATGCACCATTTGACCAGTGACACCAAATAGTCTGTGCAGAGAGTCCCCACTTTGCATTCTGCACATCCTATGTGGGTGTTTTCTGTTTTTGAGTCTATCATGTCATCATCCTGAATCACCCAACCAGTGGACTGAGAGAGAGTGATGTGGGAGACGACGGCGTAGAGAGGTTGATAATCCATCCATTGCTCATCTCAACTCGTTCCGACAACCAAGCAAGTCACTCCAATGCTTCTCGTGATCACTCTGACAGCCAGCAACTGACTGCAAATCAAAATAAACCCTCACCCCCCCCTCCCCCAAGCTAGTTATATCCTCATACACTCAAACACCAAAGGGTTTTTTGAGCAGTCACATGGTAACGCAGGAAGGGAGAGATTTATCCCTATTGTTTCACAGCACACACTCAACAAAGACAGATTAATTGCTTTCTCTAAGTGTTGGCGGTGGGAAATTTAAGCCGATGTGTGTGAAACGCTGCATAGGACGAGAGCGAGGTTAGGAGAGGAAAGTGAGTTGAATGTAAATTAGACGTACAGCAAGAGAGAGTTTAGACATTTGAGGGGATTTGACTGTATTAGGAATCTATTTCACGCTTTCAAGCTGTTGGATTCCTGCTGTATGGATCAAAGGGGTGGGGCTGTGCAGTTGGCGCACATCAGCAGATTTCAATCCAAGGATCTAATCGAAATGAATCTTTTCTTTTTCTCCGTCATCTCAGTCAGAGTTTATATTTATATCCTCTTGAACCTCTTGTACACACACCTCTGCGCCGTGCCGCCCAGATAAAATCGTTTCCGCCATCAGGTCCTGTGATTAATGCAGCTTACTCATCCGCCGCCGCATCGCACTCCGCTCAGAGCACTGCTGATGCTGAGGCAGTTTCCATGGCAACCGCTGGCTGCTGCATCTCTAAACCACCGCATGGAGTCGGGGCCGGGCCCGCTGCCTCTCAGAGGGCCTGGGGCGGCTGTCGTCACCCGGTCTCCGTGGCAACCTGACACAACAGCAGCAGGCAGGAGTGCGCGTATGTGCGTCGGCTAGACAGTGAAACATGATACAGCCTCCCTCCGCTGTCCGCTCTCAAAGTGATTCATGTAGATATCGACCATCTCTTCCTGCTCCATTTATTACAACGGCGAAGATTAAATGCCTTCCTCTGTCCCTCTCTCCCTATCTCATGGTATATCAATATGTTTCTCCACAATATGAGGACCTCTATACGCTCCGCAGCTCACCAACCGTTGACCTTCATTCTGGCTTATTTATAGTGGACTCACGTAGGCTTAGGCTCCCTCTCTCCTCGCCGCTCTCCCAATGATGCTAGAGGGGGGCTCTGCCCTTGTTTACCATCCTCCTTTAATGCATTATTAATGAGGCAGTGTGGCAGGAGTTGATGACAGGCTAATATAAAAGGAAAGGCTGTGACATAGTGTAATTGTTGTGTATTTAGTGAGTTGTGTGACAGTACTGGAAAGGCTAAAGACGCATGCAAAATGCTCAAATATGTGTTGCACTTTGGCATTTTTTTCATGATCCCTCTTGATTAGGCAGTTGTCAGATTTCTATAAAGTCGCTGTCACTTCACTACCTCTTCATTTTTAATGTGAGGCTACCATAATTTGGGATGTCAGTGGTACTAAAAATGTCCAAGGACAATAAAAAAAGTAATAATCTTAATGGATTTTGCTCCCCCAGTGTTTTTCTTTTTTTTTCAATTTCTATTTGGGATGTTTGGCAGTACAGTTCCCATCATGCTTTTGGTGAGGCAAACAAGAAGCGTCTCATGGAGTTATTGACTTAGCTGCTGGCTACATTTATTCTCAGTGGACATCAGAGAAGTTTTGCAACAAACAACAAAAATATGTTTTTTTATTATTGTAAATTGAATGTGCAAACATAAAAAAAAATAATAAACAAAGTGCAAACATTTATTTCTTTAGAATAATTAAAGTTTTAAACCTTTTTTAGTGCAAATAACTACAAAAAAGCACAAACTACCCTCAACCATCACTCACAGCTGTGAAATAGCTCCAAACATTCTCTTCTTTCTTCAGCCGTCATGTGTCTGTTGGAGTAACTAGTTTGGGTGAGCGCCGCTGGGCGTACACGATGTGTTTGTTGTTTGAATGCACACAACATCACAACAGCAGTGAGAAGTAAACAGATCATTGTTACAGACAGTTCTACTCTTTGATAAAATACAAATGGGTGTAGAAGAGACAAACTGACCCCTTTTGTGTATTGATCCTATTGACGCCAGAATCGATCATCAAAACGAGACGTAGGTATTGGTAGTATCGATATTTACAGATCGATCCACCCACCCTTAGTACACATATGACGTTTCTGTGTTCCTTTTTGACTGTCAGTAAAGAAGGGGTGGCGTTTTTCATACAAAACCCCGTAAAAACAACCTTGTCTCTTCCCTCTTCTCCAAGGACATCAGCCCCCGCCGGCCTGCCAACCTCCCTGGCCCAGCGAGCGCGTTACGCCACTTACTTTGACGTGGCGGTGTTGCGCTGCCTACTGCAGCCACACTGGACGGAGGAGGGCGTGCACTGGGCCCTGATGTTCTACCTGCAACGCCTGAGGCAGATCCTGGAGGAGAGACCAGAACGCACACCGGAGCCTTTGATCACGCCTCTGCCGCGCCCACGCAGCAGCTCCATGGTGGCTGCCACGCCTTCACTGGTCAACACCCACAAGACTCAGGTAACGGCAGGAGGACAAGGAAGAGGTCTTTATATAAATGTTCTATTTTTGTCTGTTTGTGGTGTAAGTGACAACTTTTAATGTAGTTCTTCAGACGTCCACGCTGCCCTGACCATGACATCATCTGTAGCCTCTGCTGTGTTTTGCAGGATATGAGTCTGAAATGCAATGAAGAGGGAAAATCTCTCAGCACGGAGACGTTTACGAAGGTTTCTCTCACCAGCCTCCGTCGACAGGCTGTCCCTGACCTAGCCTCCGACCTGGGCATGAATATTTTCAAGAAGGTCAGAGCCAGAGGTCCATTAGATGACATTCTAATTTTCTCTTTAGCAGATTTAAATCAGATAAGCTATATGTATTAAATCAGGACAAGTAAGGCTGTGGTAGCTAGATCACAAGTACAAAACATGCTATATTGATAACTTTTCTTTAAGTGGATTCCTTAGATTATTTTAGTTTCATAATGCCAGTATCTTCACTCTAGCTTTAAAACTGAGCCAGCTATAACCTCCAAAAGATCGAAATTAAAGAAATTAGTTGCATTAAAATTAATTTGCGTTAACGCATTATTATTACATTAACTTTGACAGACCTAGCTGAAGGCAAAAAAAATAACAAAAGATACACGTGCAACAGTATGCAGGACTGAAAGGATTGTGGTTCTTACTAGGAAGCCATTCTTGTGTCTTGTTTCAGTTTAAGAACCGGCGTGAGGACCGCGAGAGAAAGGGCTCCATCCCCTTCCATCACACGGGGAAGAAGCGCCAGCGGCGTATGGGGGTTCCTTTCCTTCTCCACGAGGACCACCTGGACGTCTCGCCTACCCGCAGCACCTTCTCCTTCGGAAGCTTCTCCGGCCTGGGCGATGATCGGCGGGCTCTGGATCGCGGGGGTTGGCAGGCCACCATCATGGGTAGGCGGTTCATAATGAGAATAGATTGCATGTCACCAGCTCGCAGTCTTGCTTCCTCTCCCCTGAGCTCCCATTTGGTGAGTCAGAGGATTCAGTCTGGATCTGGCTGTCAGATAGTGAATTAGGTCAGTTCATTAACATTTCTTATTAGCTCTCTTTCTCTGAGAAGTGTGATTAAAATTCGCTCAAGGCACAAAGACACTATCCACAGTTAGTGACTTTTTAAAGCCTTCTTTCCATGAACCCACTACCCCGTTTCCCCATACTGTTATATATCCACTTAGCTTAGCTGCTGCATCAAATTAACTCCATTACCAGGATGACATTTTCTAAAAAAATGCCTAGTAAATGCGGGAAAAATCAGCTGTAATTTTTTCTATGCTTGTGTTTGATTCAACCTGATGTATCTGTCTGTATCTGCGTCACTTTTCCAGGCAGATTCACACGGAGGGGCAGCACAGACACAGCTGCAGACGCCGACAGCCTGAGCGCCAAACACTCTCATTCCCACCACTCGCTGCTCAGAGACATGCCCGACCACTCCAACAGCCACAGCGATAACACCGTCAAAGAGGGTAAGGAGGAGGCAAAGCTGTGGTTAGTTGATCTTAAGACGAGATAAAGCCACATCTCTAAATAATACAGCACTTAAAGGAGTTTCTTAAACACTATACTGACCTGTCAACTTAAGTAAACCATAAAAAAAACAGAAATTAGATGAGCTCCTATAGAGTGTGATATTAATACCAAACATACACTTTTTATGAAAATATAACAAGGTAAATAAACTACAAAGTGCTGTAAGGTGAAATCTATCATATTGCTATCCATCAGCTACAATAAACGCCAGACGCTGCTGGCTCCACTGAGACCTGCAGAGCAGAAATAGGACAGGATTATATAACAGTGATATTCCTGTGACAGTGCTAATTTACATACAAATAACTGTGCCAGCTTCAGGCTCTGCTCTACATTGCATCACATGCACACTATTCGGTTTACTGAAAACAATCTATATTAATTATAGAAGAGAGTTGATTCTGCCGTGATTGACTCTACAGGGTTAATTTGTCAGCATAAAATAAGTAAAAGAATTTGAGTACAAGTAAAGAAAAAGACGGTGTTAAGTTGAACACAATAGAGCATTCAACATAACTGTTATCCCACCTCCGCCCCCTGTCATAATGCATGACAACATTTATCCAGCTGCCTCCTTTTGCCACCCACAGTTCGATCGCAGATCTCCACCATCACTATGGCGGCGTTCAACACCACGGTGGCGTCCTTCAACGTTGGCTACGCCGACTTCTTCACCGAGCACATGAAGAAACTCTGCAACCCCGTCACCGTCCCGGAGATCCCCGTGGAGCCGCTGGCCTGCGCCAACCTGCCGCGCAGCTTCACCGACTCCTGCATCAACTACACCTGTCTGGAGGAAGGGGAGAACATCGAGGGGACCAATAACTTTGTGCTGAAGAACGGCATGCTGGACCTCACTGTGAGTGCTCACTGCTCATTCAATGAAACCTGCAGTAAATGATCCCTGTTGGCAAATACATAAAATGGAAGTTATTGGCCTTCTGCAGCTCTACCAAACAACAATGACACAAGTGGGAATCCAATCTGGATTTAATGCTTTCTGTTCTCAGTCTTGGTCCTGCAAATTGTAGAAAATGTCAAATTTGTTGCTTTCTTTTGCAGATTAATACAAAACAATTTGTTTTTGTTTTTCAGGCTGTCTTGCGGGCACTCTATGCCGTCCTCAGCCACGACATCAGCTCCAGGATCTGCGACGTGGCTCTCAATATCATCGACTGTCTGCTGCAGCTGGGAGTGGTGCCCGGCATGGGCAAGAAACTGTCCAAGCCCGACAACAAGGAGAACCAGGAGGCGCGAGCCAAAGACTCGACCGGTCAGGGCCTCGGAGGAGGCGCCCAGGGAGGCGGGGCAGTCCCGGGGGCAGGAGCCGGCGGAGGGGGAGACGGAGGCGGAGGTGGAGGAGGAGGGGGAAGCAGTGGAGGGAGCGGGCAAGGGAGCAAGGATGATGTGAAGAATAACAAGGATAATGATAAAAAGGTGTGTGTATTTTTGGAAGTGGGTCATAGCGGTGATAACATCTAAATATATCTGCATAAAAAGTCCTGTCTGTTCACGTTTGTGTCTCCTTCACCATGAAAACAGGAAGAGGGCTCTGGCTTCAGCACCCACCGCCTGGCTCTGACCATGCTGATAAAGATAGTCAAGTCACTGGGCTGTGCCTACGGCTGTGGCGAGGGACATCGCGGATTGTCTGGAGATCGCCTCAGGATGCAGGTCAGACTACTTTCTTCTTTTTACTTTTATGCCAAGTTCACACTACACAACTTTAGCCCATGTCTTTCTGCTCCACGACAGTTTTGGGAGCTCCCTGGCAAAAGCCCCAGATCAGAGGTAAATAGGCGTTGACTCGCCACTCGCACATCGGCGCTCGAGCTTCATGTGTGAACTGCTCAATGATGTGAGCTTAGATGCCTCGCAGACACATTCCAGATATCTAGCACGCTAAATAGCTGGACCTGTCGGGGACTCCTGCCACAAGCTATAGCCAATGAGAGCGCAAGATATGAGTTGAGGGGAAACCTGGGGGAGGAGGGGTCGCCTGTAACAATAGGAACTTACTGTATTTGTGCAACACTGAGCAAAGTTGTTGTTGCACCTAGAGTAATAAATAGTATAAAAGGGGGGGAAACAGGCTATTTTGTGAACACGTTCAAACAACATCAGCAATGTGTCTCACGTATATATCACGTCATTTATCGTGTATTTTTCCGCATGTTTTAGTGACAAAACGTGGTTTGTAGACCTCATTGGGGGTTCTTCGTGGTGAAAGATCTTGTAGTCACCAGTCAGTCATGTAGTGTTGTGTAGTGTGAACAGTACAGCAATCTGACGACTCTGAAAGTCGCATCATGTGAACTTGGCTTTAGCTGACCCTCCTTTGTGCATGTGTGCAGTGTCCACAAATCAGCAGTTTTTTTTATGCACGTATTCTGTTGATTATCAACCGTATTGCTCCACTGGTGTGATAAAAGTTTCATGAAACCAAAATGAATTGGTTGCAAGGGCGCTGCAAGTTTCTAACTTTATTGAGAAGCAGCTGCAGTTCTATTTCAATGCTGATCAATAGTTTTTATTATTAGATTACGTTGAATTGGAGGAAGCTGATATCTTTTATGAGAATCAATGAAAAGTGATGAAAATAGCACATCCCGCAAACAAGGCCACTTTATTTCTCCCTAACGTTCTTATTTTTCTAATACATCCTAAAACAATTCTTCCCTTTCAGGCCCAGAACTGCTTGACCAGTCTCTACAAGCTGGACAAGGTGCAGTTTCGACAGACAATGCGCGAGTACGTCAACAAAGACTCTCTCAATAACATTGTGGACTTCCTGCATGCACTGCTGGGCTTCTGCATGGAGCCCATCACTGACAGTAAGTATGGTGGAGGTTTGTGTGAGTGGGACCAGATCGTGAAACACCAAAAAATATGCACATACGCTGATAACAAATGCACAAATTAGGGTACATCAGGGTTTGACCGACATTGGTCTTGAATGCTGATACGATTCAGGTCAGGATTGATGCTGTCAAAATATTCGTATTATTTCTTTTCACTGATTATTATTTTCGATTAAGTGATTAATCGTCTAAGAGTCTACAGGCAAGCTAGCTAAACGGAAAAGTCAGTATGCCAACATGCACAGTCACAATGCTTACATGTTTAACAGGTATTAACATATTCATCATCTTGTCCTGCGTCGCAGATCGAATACTTCCATTAGTACTGACATAAGCGAATTGAGACACAGCATTAGTGTACTGTGTTAGCATGCTAACATTTGCTAATTAGCACTTTGATCATAACCAAATACCTGCAAAGCTATCAACATTCCCATCACCCTCAGCTGTACTCACTCTTTAGTGCTATTAGCAAATGTTACCATGCTTACAGGCTAAACAAAACTGGCTAAATTGATGAACATCCTAACATTATACATGCATACCGTTAGCATTTTCATTGTTGGTGCTTGGTGAGCTTGTGTTTACAACATGGGAAGTCGTGTACACGATATGCTTGGCGTTCAAGTGGTTAAGACCGCTGCTAAGCAACGGCAATATTAACGTTACTGTCAGCGTCTAGAAGCTACAGAGGCTAACACTTCAGCAAGCTAGCAAGCGGGTAACATAATGCAGGAAATGCAAAGGTATAATGTCAGAGGAAAAAGATGCGGCCGTTGGGGATATCAGCATTTTCCTCTGACATAAAAAGCAATTATGACTAAAATTACTACATATTAACTTATTATGCAACGAAAAATGTACTTATATTTCTGACGTCAACAAACACGTCACAACTCGTGAACCAGGAGCTTTCAGAAACATTCCACTTACGAGGTCGTGAATACGACAAGAGAGGGGCGTTCATATGGATTCTTCTCGTGAATACTGTAAAAACGGCCCCATTTGGAGGCACCATACGAGCATGTTAGCATGCTGACTTTTGCGTTTACCTCAAGCCAGTTAAACCAAAGTATTGGACAGATTACAAAGTTTTAACAATGTACTGATTTTCTAAATAGTTGACTACTCGTTTCAGCACTACTGTGCAGATGATAACACTCGAGCAAACTTTATGTTTATTATACAATTATATTATAACCATTCAAATCTATATCTTACTCAAAGGTCTAATGTGGGTGCTACATTATAGAGTAGTGTAAAATAAAACGTTCTAATGTGGTTGACAAAGCTGAATTGTACTGCCACTGTCTCACCCCGCACTTCGACTTTGCATTTCAGCGCTACCACTGTTTATATATCTGTTTTTTCCCTTCCTCCTTCCACTTGTCTCTGCTCGTCCCTTTTTGTCGTCCTCCTCCTGCTTCCATCCTCCCTCTTTTTCTTCATCCACTTCAATGAGCTGAATCCTACCTTTCTTACTCACTCATCCATTCTGTACACTTGCCAATCCAAAGCTTTGCCCATTACATCTCTGCTCAATCAGTGGCTTTATTGCTGAGCATTGAGACACATTGTACATGCCAATTCAGTTTTGCACTGAAAATTTGAAGTGTTTTGTACATAAATACAATCAGCACAATCATAGCATACAAAATGCTGTGCATTTGGCAAGTTACTGAACCGATGAGTGTTTTATTTTTCAAAGTGAACAGGGCACCCTGTTTAGTTTTAACATTTAGTTCTTCTGTGTGTTGTTGTTTTTGCGCGTGGCAATCTGTGTGTGTGCGTCTCGAGTTCACCTCCGTCCCGGAGGTGGGGGTGCCACGTCCTTTGTGACACAGCGTACATGTCTGTGATGGCCTGATGTCAATCAACTTGTGCCCCGCCTCTTTTCTCTTGCAGAGTACGGCAGTGCAGGTGAGAGGTCCAGGAGGGCGAAAAAAAGAAACATCGGTAGATACACATGATCAATAATCAATAACAATAGCAATAAGATGAATATACTCACCCAATCAGACCCTTCCCTAGGAATCGCTTCCATTGCTGCACCCCTCTCTCTCTCCGACAGTGACAAACCTCGCCTGCAACAACATTTGTATGATTAAATCTGGTATTTATAGAGCTTATACATTCTGCATAGACACCAAGTTTAACTGGACCAAGAGAATAAGCCCAACACTCTATGTTTTTATAGCAGGCCTTAGTCACTTGCATGTATTCCTTATCCCCTACCCAGAATCCTTTTCAGTTTGCGGGCGCGGATATGCTTTATGGACCCTTTTCCTTTGCCCCCCCGTTCCCTCCCTGTTGTACAGGCTCACTGTTTTATACTCAAGCTGGTCAGCTGTCAATAATGATCCCCCCCTGCTGACTAAACCACCCCCTGTGTGATTCGTGGTCTCTCCCGCCTCCCTCTCGCTTCCAGACAAGGCCGGCTTCCGGAACAACTTCACCACGGGGGACAACAAGTCCGTGGCCCAGAATATGGAGGCGGTGGTGGTGGGCTGCATGTTCAAGTCTCTCATCACCCGCTGCGCCTCGACCACACACGAGCTGCACAGCCCCGAGAACCTGGTGAGTGGTGTGCGAAATCATCGGCCCATCTGCCTCTCTCTGTTTTTCATTTTCATGACCGGTCTCTGCGGCTCTGCCTTGATCCAGTCTGTGTTTCATATATCAGTTGTACTCCCACTAGATTCAGACACTCATATTTCCTTTTGCAGGATGTTGCAGTTGAATTATTAATGACTCATTTTGTACTGAGCCTAAAGACGAACAATCACTTATGGCGCCTTTGTTAATGCCTTGTCATACATGATGAATTGGACATGAGGGGTACTTAATCTCACTGTGTGGATAAAGACATTAGAGCTATTCATAGCTCTTTTCTAGAACAGATTGTTTCACAAATTAAGAATAAATAAATTGGAAATGGCATCAACAGATCCCTATAATAACAGAGGATGAGCAGACAACATACTGTGTGTGTTTGTCCTACGACTGATGCAAGCAAAATCTACTTGTTTTTAACACACAGTGCTCAAAGATCCTTTGAGTTGCTTTGCAGTTTTTAACCACAGAGTAATAACCTGCCACAACGGTGTGTCTTAGGGCGCTTTCACAAGCCATAGTCCATTTGTCTAGTTTAAATCAGAATGAGATTAATACATGTGGTTTGTTTTCTATTTAGTCTGGTTCGGTTTCACAGTGCACAAATTAAAGCAGACCATAACAACCTTAATTTGCTGAGGGGCGTGTACGAAGGAGCGAATTTATCTTTTTCGTCTCGAGAGCTGCCACTTCTATGAAGGGAATCGCAGACTTTGAAATATTACTGTTGAGGTGTTCTCAGTTGACTCTGCACTGATTTACTATGCGCAAAAAATCTTTTCTTCAGTTTATCTCGAATGACTATAAACGTCTTTACTTATCATAATCTGTATGTTCTCTTCGGCCCAGATGTCAAGCAAACATCAGACATCAGTCCTGTCCCACTTATGTTAACCTGTCGTTTACCTGTGTCCATCTCAACAAACGCCTGCGCAGGCAGCCTGCGTTTTGGTTCACTTGGTGAGGACCAAAACAACCGGCCCGAGACCGCCTGTGAGAGGAGGTCTCAGACCGGTTGTTTTGGTCCTCACTAGAGTACGATTACTGCATTCATAACCGCCCAAACGAACTGCACCAAAGTTTAATTAAAATGGAATAAATGTTGGCTTGTGAAAGCACCCTTAAAGTGTTTCTTCAAATACTTAAATTTTTGTTTTTAAGGCCAAGGCAAACTCATGTACGGCATCCTTCAAACACAGAGGCAATCCAAACTGTTTTTACACAACAACATTTAAAGCACAATGAAGAGGAGAATAAACTCCAAAATTAAAGACAAGATATACAGTTTCAGAGCAGTTCTAATGCAGCAATAATACATTTAATAAAGCAAATAAAACAGCAGTAGAGAGAGTCTTGAGCTGCATAGGTCATCGGAACCTACAGTCTTTCATAAGTAAGTCAAAAATGACCTGTGTTACAATCAATAGATTCTGTTGATAATATGCGGATCACTCCTCTAAGAGCACTGAGGTACCGTGACCACTCGCGGTGCCGAGAAAGCCTTCGAGGCTGGCATGACTGGTGTACGTTGGCGGAAGATGACACACTTTTCAAGGCAGGCTTTATCATGGCACAGGATCAGAGGCCACCCACTCACAAGCTGGAGCTGTTGTTTTGACAAACTGGAGTGTGCTCACATACAGTACATCATCCTTTTATGCATATATGCATGCGAAAACATAAACGCTGTTCCATGCACAGTAATGTGTCCCTGATTCTAGGTCCTAGCAGTCTTTGTCTTTCTCTTCCTCTGACACACTTTCCCATTCACACATCCATCTCTTTCTCTCACTTGTTTGCCACCCTCTTCCCTCCCAGG
The DNA here is from genome assembly GCA_916701665.1 of Sebastiscus tertius. Taxonomy (NCBI): domain Eukaryota; kingdom Metazoa; phylum Chordata; class Actinopteri; order Perciformes; family Sebastidae; genus Sebastiscus; species Sebastiscus tertius. The sequence goes on along the minus strand of CAKAOH010021297.1, from coordinate 34,165 downwards.
GTCTGTACTGTGACATCCGCCAGCTGGTGCAGTTCATTAAGGAGGCCCATGGAAATGTGTTCCGCAGGGTGGCATTGAGCGCGCTCCTGGATAGCGCCGAGAAGGTCACCACCACCAAGAAACCTGACGAAAAGGAGGAGACCAAACAACCCGGACCCAGGAGGTAGTGGCCAGAAATGGTCTCAAGTCAAATCTACTCAAAATTTCTTACAATGATCTGTTAACGTGTCATTGAGCATAGACTTTGAACGCCCCTTCCCTTATTAAATGGTAATCATCCAATCACAGTGATTGGTTGCGTTCTCCTTTTCTGACAAATCAGAGCTACGCTTCTCATCACTGCTGGATGTTTTTTATTTTATTTTTTATTTTATTTTTTATGTCCTGTCTGCATCTGTTTTTCTTGCTTGAGTGACTGATTTGATGTTGTTATTGTCAAAATGATGATGTGGTTGATGGCACACAGTGGCCCTGCCAGGAGGCCTCATCATGTAAACAGCAAACTAGAAATGGAAGTCACATGACAGCATTAAAGAGTCTTTGAATTTGTGACACAGTGAGGAACCAGTTAAAGGCACTGGGTTAAAGATGAGACACATAACAGTTCAACCAGTTAATATTTAAGATGGCGCGAAACATGATCAAAAGATTAACAAGATGTGCAATAGGCAGCATAGTGGCCCCCGTGACTGGAGCCTTATATGTGGATGTTTAGCATGGGTTTCTTCCTCCCCAAAAATCGTGCATGTCAGGTGTTAGGAAAAAAAACTAGAATATTCTTTGAGATTATTACGTCGTAAATTTGCGAGGAAAAAACTCAGAAAGTGTGCAAAACCGTGATGAATAAAGTATAACAACTGCAAAAACTCTTCGTGCATAATATTATATATTAGAATTTTTTTCATTCGTAGGTCAATATGCAACAGACAATAAGCTAAACTTCTTTTCACTGAATAAAAAGCATTCATGGGAGAATCGCATGGGGAAGGTTTCCTGCATCAGGAGAGTTCAGTCGTCGTCTGAACCAGGTGGCCTGAGCGCTTTATCTGTGTGTTGGGGTGTGTGTGTGCGCAGGTCAGAGGCGGGTGTGTCCGGGGAGAAGGGTCAGGTGTCCAGTGCTGCAGATGAGTGTCGCAGCTACATCTCCAGTAGACCCCCCCAGACACCCGAACAGTGAGTGTCCACCTCACAGCATCTCCATATAGCACCATCTATGTCGAGCCCAGCTGCCATTTCTCTGCTCAAAATAGGAAAACGATTAAAACTATTTTTGTTGCTCCCTCCCCCACTTAAAAAAAAAAAAAAAAAGGTCACAGTGCTAAACATTACACTAAAAGATATGCAAATTTGAATAAGCTGGAGTTTTTATCCTTACGTAAACCTTCAAATACGACCTGCCTTCACTCTCCTCTCTGTACCTTCAGTGAAGAACAGATCCCGGGTGCTCTGCTTGGCAGGAAGGACTTTTGGAGAAAGATGTTCAAGTCGCAGAGTGCTGCCAGCGACACCAGCAGCCAGTCGGAGCAGGACACCTCGGAGTGCACCACCGCCCACTCTGGCACCACCACCGACCGGCGCTCCCGTTCCAGATCCCGTCGTATTTCACTCCGCAAGAAACTGAAGCTGCCAATAGGTAAGAGCAGTTATTATTCAACAAGTCTTTTCAAGAGGAGTATTTTATTTCGAGTAGGTCATTTTTGGGCTCGGACACAAAAATCATCAAATTAGGAAAATGTCAATTAGACCAAATTTCATAGTGTAAAATTTAAATAAATGTTATCTTTTTAAACTATGATATGTCTCAATTTTCCGCCATATTTTTTCCCCTTAATGCAACATAAGCCTCGAATTCAAAGAGGTTTTTTTCCAGGAACAAGTGATGTGACTACAAACCCGCTTGAAAAACTAAATAATGTAGCTATATAGTCTACATACAAAATACATGGTTGTAGAACGGCCTCATTTTTTCAGTAGTGATATAGCTATAAAGCTGAATGAATTTACTTTCATTTTTTATTTAATTTTTATTAGTTTTTACCCTGGCAATATGTCAGTTTAGTTTACTATAATGATCCTGAACCAGACAGGAAAATGTTGACTGATTTCATTGTCTAACAAAGCTTCCAAATCATTCTTTTCTATATCAGATTTGGTAGCAGTACATATTTCCATGACCATACCTCATTGCATTTGCTGTCCCAGCTGTCACCTTGAAATTCACTCTAACATGATGTGTTTTGTATGTCTAACATTGGAACACTGCCTGCCGCGAGGCCAAGTCACTTCATCTCTTTGGTCTGTTTTGTGTTCCTTTTTGTGCCGTAGCATGCCGTGGGACTGTCCGCCTACCACTCACTCTCTCTGTCTTACGTATGTGGATGTGGACCCATCTTCATACAGTATATCTGTTTCATGTCTGTTTGTGCTGGTCATCTCTCCCAACGTGTACATTGTTACAGGCCTGGGTCAAATTGTATTTGCAAATTGTATCAGATGGATGGAGGGTACAGATTTCTGTCTCTGGCATGTACTGCTCTACAAAGGCAAACAGCCAACTGCACAGCTAAGCTAAAGAAAGAAAGCTGGCATTATACCAAGTGAAAGCTAGCAGGTGAGATAGCCATGGCTAATCTCTGCTAAAGCTAAACAAATACTTATTATCTATTATCAGTAATTGAAACATTTGTGTATATGAATATAACTAAATGGAGAAAAAACAGCTACTGTACTGTAGCTAAACTCCAGCTAAAGATAGTTTACATTAGCCTAGTAGAGTTGCAGTAACTGCCATCTCAGCTTTTGAATATAATGGGATTCGTGCAGTTTTGTTTGATTAGTTAGCAACCTTTAACTTCCATATTTAAGTGTCTTCAATTGTAGATGATTTTTTTTGCCCTAGTTTCCATATAAATATTGACATTAGATTGGCAAAAAGACATATAACAGAGACACATTTACTCTCAATGAACTCTGAACAGTACATAATCAAAGTAATGTTTATTTTCTAACACAAACTAGATCAAAAGCTCACTGTATTTTCAGCTCGCAGTACAGTATCTGCATTTGCACATGCATAGGTTTTATGGTAGTAATGCTTTTGAGTAAACTAATGCCAAAGATTTAAAGAAAAGAAAATTTCTCCGCTTCTGTTGTTACTGCTGTCTTTTCTGTGAGAACATACTATAAAAGTGTATTTGCAAATACCACTCGACTAGGGTCTTTTGTTTAACTTGTCTCATTAAAAGCATTATAAAAAGCTAGTTTTGTACCTTTTTGTACTATTTTTGAATGAACCTGAATCTGTGATTTTTTTTTTGTGAGTTTGAATATCTTGAATTTATGTGAATGTACAATAACGATGAGGGAATGCTCAACCCTTGTGTGTGTGTCTGCATGTGTACTTGCCTTCACAACCCAGTGTGTACAATACATTATACATTCCTTTGTTCTGCCGTGTTGGTTGATCATGTACATTTTTTTTAAATTCATTTGTCTCCAGGCAACTGGCTGAAGCGTTCCTCTCTTTCTGGACTGACTGACGGCGTCGAGGACCTGCTGGATATCAGCTCAGTGGATCGACTCTCCTTCATACGTCAGAGTTCAAAGGTCAGGGGGGGGTTTATCAACCTGGGTAGAGTTTGCATTGTGCAATTAAAAACATACACATTGTGGGTATTTGTAAGGCGGATTTCTAGTATTTTTCAGACCCATTGTTCATTCTTTTTAAGGCTGACAGTATTTTTCATTTTTGAGCCAATAAATAAAATAAAATTATATTTAGTATATCTCCACCAATAAATTCTGGTGGAGAAGTGTGGAAAGGCTCTAAAACAGCATTTAAACTTTTATTTTGACAGGTAAAATAACAGAAAATAAATCAGTTGAATACATAAAATATGAAAAAATGAGAAGAATGTGTTTATATGTTTTAGGTGAAGTTCACCAGTGCGGTGAAGCTGTCAGAAGGGGGCGCGGTGGGGCCGGAGTTCGCCAGGGACGAGGAGGAGAATTTCTTCAAGCGGCTCGGTAAATGGAGGTCTGGCAGGAGGAATCCATCCAAGCTTCACCACACAGAAGAGAAAGATGGTAGACCTCCCCCACCCCGGGGTGCCCCTTGCCCACCCACGCCCCATCGTCCTTTTGTCTATTTCTCTCTCTCTTTCTGTCCCCTGCCTCTCTGTTTGTCCGTGTGGTGTCTTGTCTCGCCTCGCCAGTCGTGGTCTGTCCTCTTCTGCCAGTTCTCCCGTCCGCCATTCTCCATGTCAGCTCGGCCGGATAGCTGCCTGCTACACTCTGTTAGCCTGAATGTATTTCAACCCATCAGTGTCTAGTCATGTTTTTCAGACTGATTGGCATAACTGTGTTATATTACCAACTCTACATTCCCTTCTCTCCAACTATGCACGTCCTGAACCCCCTCCTCTTTCTGTCACCTACCGGTGGAAAGAGAGGAAAGGAGGTGTGTGGGATCAACTCATATATCTATGAAACCATCTTTCTACTGTAGAGCGTATCTCTGTGCTACTGTGTCAAGCATGACGCTGTCAGTGCTCTCTCCGTCTCTTCTGTGGTGATGTCTGGTGGTATTTCCAATGCCTGAGTTTCAGTGAAGTGATAAAACACAATGGTCCACATACAGCTTCCCTCTGTACGGCTGTGGTTACACTTGTCATTTCAATGTGATTTATTTGATCCCATTATAAAACAATAGATTGTATAAGAGACCTGAAAATGGCTTCAGGTAATTTGTTTTTTGTGTCTCTGAGTTTGAATCCAAGTGTAACCACTGCCGATGGCTGTGTGTCCATCTCTCACTCAGCTTCATTTGTCGGTGGCTCTTCAGTGCTTTCTGTTAAATGTCCTGGATGGTGATGTTGCTTCATGCAATGTTGCTATACTGTATGTAATCTTTATGTAGCCTTTACAATCAATTACACCCAAATATGCTTTTTAAAAAAGAATCTCTTCACTTCTTCTGTTATACTCTTCTCTTCTCTTCTCTTCTCTTCTCTTCTCCTGTCCTCTCCTCTCTTCTTCTCACCTCCCTTCTTTTCTTCTCCTCTCCTTTTTATCTTCTCCTCACTTCTCCTCCCCCTCTTCTCTCCCCTCCTCTCCTCTCCTTCTCTTCTCTCCTCCATTCTTTACTTCTCCTCTCCTTCTTCTCCTCTCCTCTCCTCCTTCTCTTGTATTCCCTCTTCTTCTCTCTTCTGTTCTCCTTATCTTCTCCTCGCTTCTCCTCTCCCTCTTCTCCTCTCCTCTCCTCTCCTCTTCTCTCCTCTCCTCTCCTCTCCTCTCCTCTCCTTCTCCTCTCCTCCTTCTCCTTCTCCTTCTTCTCCTCTGCTCTCCTCTCTTCTTGTTTTTTATTCATACTCTCCTTCAGGACCCCACGGTTTTCAAGAGCGTCTAGCAGCCAGTCAGGAGGCCATGAAGAACAAGAACGTGGTGGATTTGGGCGCCATTCGTCAGGGCATGAAACGCTTCCAGTTCCTGCTGAACTGCTGCGAGCCGGGAACCATACCGGACGCCTCCATTCTCGCCGCTGCTCTGGACCTGGTACGTTTTGATTTCACTCCTTTTATTTTGTAATCACTGATATTAATATCTCTATCTACGCTTTGGTTCTTCCAGGAAGCTCCAGTCGTGGCCCGGGCCTCACTGTTCCTCGAATGTGCCCGGTTTGTGCACCGCTGTAACCGTGGAAACTGGCCGGAGTGGATGAAGGGCCACCATGTAAACATCACCAAGAGAGGCCTGTCCAGGGGCCGATCACCTATTGTTGGAAACAAAAGAAACCAGAAACTCCAGTGGAACGCTGCCAAACATTTCTGCCAGTGGGGAGACGTGAGTTAAAGATTTCTGGTTATTAGTTATCTAGGCTGACAATTTATAATAATGGCTATATTAAGTGTAATAATGTGTTTCTTTATGTGTTTTATCCGCTCAGGCAATCGGCACGAGGCTCAGTGAACTCTGTCACTCGGACAGCGAGAGCCCTGCAAACATCCTGGGTTACATTTTTGATGAAGAGACCAAACGGAGAATGAGAAAAGAAGATGAGGAAGAGGACTATTTGGATGACAGTGAGTCAGAAGAGAGATTAATGCCATAACAGCACATCTTTGGTGGATTGTTGGTTTTATAAAATATTCGTTTTTTTTTAAAGAATTACAGATAAATATTCTTAATAATCCTTGCTAAACTAATTGTGGTGTAAGCTTTATCCAAGTGTAATAATTAGGGCTGTCAAAGTTAACACGATAATAACGCGTTAACGCAAATTCAATTTTACTCCACTAATTTCTTTAATGCATTAAGGCAATTTTTAGTTTGTAGCGGGCTCAGTTTTAAAGCTAGAGTGAGGAATCCATTGGTACCAACCATGTCATAATAGCTTGTCATACAGGAGGTTAACCAACGCTCGGAGGAAAAACTGTCATGGCCATTTTCAAAGGGGTCCCTTGACATCTGACCTCTAGTTATGTGAATGAAAATGGGTTCTATGGGTACCCATGAGTCTCCCCTTTACAGACATGCCCACCTTATGATAATCACATGCAGTTTGGGGCAAGTCATAGTCAAGTTTCTTTACTAAAAATGTTATTTTAATGTTCTAACCACATTGTTTTATTTTCAAGACACAGTCAATCCTACGAAATGTGGATGCCCTTTTGCTCTAAAGATGGCTGCCTGCCAGCTGTTGTTGGAAATCACCACTTTCCTGCGAGAGACCTTTCCCTGCTTACCACGCCCACGCACTGAACCTCTCGTGGTCAGTAGTCATATCATAAATATATGCATTTTCTCTTTGATAATCATTAAAAAAACAACACTGATTAATGTACCATGAAATGTAGAGATTCTGTGACTGTATCAGTAGATATCAGAAGAAATTAAAATAGAATATTAACAGAAAAATGTGTTTGAATCAACAATACTAAATTTACTGGAAACATGTAATTCCTGTAGGATCTGGACAGCTGCCGCCTGCGCCTGGACCCAGATCTCGGCCGCCAGCGCTACGAGAGGAAGATCAGCTTTGCGGGCATCCTTGATGACGAGGACGGACACGATTCGCTCAACAGCAGCAGCCACACGCTGAAGTCCGACACCACCTGCGATGAGAAGAAGCCCCAGGAAGTGCAAGGTGAGATCTGGTGTCGTACAGACTAGCCCATTTGTTTTTTATTACTTCGCTGTCTGCTTACCATCGAAAATAATTTAGATAATCTCGCCCCACTTCCATCTCCCCCAGCACCCATCCGTAAGATGCGCATCGGAGGCTCCCGGCTGCTTCAGATCAAAGGGGCTCGCAGTTTCCGCGTAAAGAAAGGTGGCTCTCTGTCGTCCATACGCCGGGCCGGGAGCCTCAAGAGCACCAAGATGTGCCGGCAGGATTCTGAGTCAGAGAACGAAGAAGGGCTGCTGTCACAAACGCACAGCAGGGACACTGTTACTGACATAGGTAAGACATGGACAAAACACGTCTGGATTCTTTAGTCTTATTAGCCATTGCATCTGTAATTTCCTATGAATTATATTAAAGATATATATTTCCTTCTGTTATAAGAGATGAAATGGTATATTTGAAACATGCTATTGTTTCCTGTTGCAGGCAGCCCCTTTAGCACCAGTGAACCCAGCATAGAACCAGAGGGCCAGGGCTCAGGAGGAGCAGAGGACAACTACCACCGCAACATGTCCTGGCTCCATGTACGGGCCTTTAATATGTGTATGAGCATACGGTGTCGGTGTCTTCCTTCCTACACACTGATTCCCTCTCTCCTCTCTCTCGGCACAGATTATGATCCTGCTGTGCAACCAGCAGAGCTTCATCTGCACCCATATAGACTTCTGCCACCCGCGTTGCTATCAGCACCACAGCCGCTCCTGCGCCCGCCTGGTCCGCGCCATCAAGCTTGTGTACGGCGAGACGGTGGACAGCCTGAGAGAGGACTGCGCCTCCTCTGGTAACATCGGGGCACGCGCCAAGAAGACTAAAGAGGTGGGTTTCACAAACAAAATATATCCTTAAAGGTGCTATTGATAACATTCAGTCACGAGATGTCACATTCTCCCTCCCTGTTCTATTGCATTTACTTCATAACAAGTCGTTGCCAGACACTTACCATCAATCTCAGCCATATCTGTTTTTTTCCACAGTAACAGAGATACCACGTGATACCAACGTCATTTTACTACAGGCTCAGAAGCCTTTTAAGAAGTGGGAACCAAATGTCAGATATCTTCCACAGATGTAAACAAAACATTTATTTTGGACCCGCCAACATGTTTAAGATGATTAATTCGCAATCATAATAATTTTTTTCAGGAAAAGCCATGCTTTTAATCCTTTCTGAAAGCTCTATGGATGTATTATTTTTTTTTAAATATTCGTCTACATAAAAATGTTATCAATAAGACCTTTAAACTTCTGTTGTTTTTGCGGTGGTTTATGAAAGTGTCTGTGCTTTCAGTGTTCGGACAAGTCTTGCCTGAGGACCCCGTCGATGAAGAGAAGACCCACCGACTCCAACACAGAAGGAAAGAAGGATACCGGCATGCTCAAGTACATCCGCAACCAGGTGACGTATTGATAGTTAATTATTCCGATTCAGAACAAAAACTCCCAAACTGCTGTTGATTAGATGATTCTTTATTATTGTGTTTCTCTCAGGTGATGAGCCTGTCACCAGCCCCTCTTTCGCTGCTGATCAAGGCAGCTCCCATCTTGACTGACGACATGTATGGAGATATCCAGCCCGCAGCCTGGGAGCTCTTGCTCAGTGTGGATGAACATATGGCAGCTGCTGCTGGTGAGTCGGGCCATCAGGCTGCGCGTCAGTGATCTATGGGTCTCCACTGGAGGTTGTTGTGCCCTTCAGGCCCCGATCAGACAGAGGGCGTTTTGCAGGTGGAAAACGCCAGGCGCACCGCATGCCTTTTTGTTGCCCAAATAGTTAATGGTACAGTTTAAATAAATGAAAACAACTTACTTGAAATCTCAAGTACCGCACTTATTTGCCATCATAAAGCTCCGGGTGTCCAGCAAAAGTCACCACAATGAGAAGAAACGCTAATGACGTCGGGCGCTTCTCCACTCTGAGTTGAATTTTTTCAACTCGAGGCATTCAGGGCGCTCCTGTTAAAAACGTGAGGCGCTCAGCAACGCAAAACGCTTCAATCTCATTGAAGACAATTACAAAAAGCCGACCGAAGGCTGCTAAAACACACACTGTCTGATCGGGGCCTCAGAGGTTATAAATGTCCATGATTTTAGATTATGAAAGGATATATGAAGTACTTAAATTCATTCATAGTGTGTAAAACATTTTGTCCTAGATATTCAGATGCTTTCTAACAGTTTCCATTTCCTTTAATTTCTTTATTCCCTTCCTATTTTTTTTTGCTCTGTATCATAATATACCTCTCATCATTCCCTTTTTTTGACATCCTACCCTTTCCATTTCTGTCTCTTTCTTGTGTCCTCTCTCCCTTTTGCTTTTTTATTCATGCCTCTCCTCATTCCTCCCCCCTCCCACCTCTCTGAATCCCCTCCAGCTGCCATGTTCCTTCTGTGTGCGGTAAAGGTCCCCGACGCGGTGACCGAAATGATGATGGCGGAGTTCCAGCACCAGGAGGCATGCCAGCGCATCAACTCCATCCTGAAGTTTTACACACTGTGGCGTTTCCGCTACCAGGTGTGGCCTCGCATGGAGGAAGGAGCCCAGCAGATCTTTAAGGTACAGAATAATAATGGTCACATTTAAACTTATCCCCCAAAGGGAAGTTGTGGTTCCACTTTGTCCCTGCACAATTTAGCTTCCAGGGCTAAATATTTTATTTAGAGCATATCGTCTCACAAAACAAGGCTGCTTTGACCCATTTCGTACCATTTTTATCTTTTATTTCAGATTCCTCCACCCAGCATCAACTTCACTCTGCCATCTCCTATACTGGGCATGCCCTGTGTCCCCATATTCGACCCTCCCTGGGTGCCCCAGAACACAGGCAGCGTCCAGGACCCGATCAATGAAGACCAGTCTGTAAGTCTGAGCCTGTTCAAGTGGGTTGCCTAATATGCATATATTTACCACGATTACTTTTGTAACAAACACTTTCATTTCTTTTTAGTAGTAGACATGTATGCACATACATTTGATGTAAATCATACTTTCAAATGCACCTGTGGATGTAACATCACAAACAAACTGACCTGGAAGTCAGGTTGCTTTAGATTCAATGTAAATTAAAGGGTCTGTTCACCCCAAAAAACAAACATATTTTATCCCTTAACCTATGGTGGTATCTAGCCATGCAGATAGCTTTTATTTCATTTGTCCAGGTTTTGAGATATCCAGATTATCCAGAGTATTGGGGACACTGTGCCTGGAAAGACACATTGCTGTTGTTTTTTAGCTATGCAAGCGTTTATTTTAATAAATAATAAAAAAATTTATGGATTTCATGGATTGCTATGAAATTTTGACATTCATGGTTTCCAGAAGATGAATCTTACTGACTCAAGTGATTCCCTGACTTTCGCTCTTGTGCAACAATAAGGTTGACATTTGTGATTTTAAATGAAATATCTCCAAACATTTTTGACCCCATAATGATTCAATTTTATACTTTTTACTTTTGTTTTATGGCCAAATCCCTGCAAAACTAATGACCATCTTATCGGCCTCAACTGTACTTGCTAACATGCTAAACTAAGATGGTGAACATGGTAAACATTATTGCCATTGGGACAGTAATGATGCTGGCATTTAAAGGGGACATATAATGCTAATTTTCAGGTGCATACTTGTAATTCATGTATTGTAATCTATAACATTTTTACATGCTTTAATGTTAAAAAACAACTTTATTTTTCTCATACTGCCTGTGCTGCAGCATCTCTTTTCAACCTCTTTCTGAAATGTTCTGTTTGAGCTCCTGCTCTGTCTGAGAATAACTGATAATACTTGATGTTAAATATGAATAATTAATAGTATTGTGGGATTATTCCTTATTTCATGGGTTATTTGGGGATTTAAACATTCTTATTACATATTTATATATATGTATACAATACAAAATAAAAAAACTGAGCATTTAAATACTGGTTTGTAGATTGAATAACATGGCAATGGTCTTCAGTCGGCTATCTCAAAATTTGGTTAAACTAAATCAAAACTATCAGCATAGTTAGATACAACTAAGGGTAAGTGAGAAAATGTGTTTTTTTTTTTTTTCATAATTTAGGTGAACTGACCCTTTAAATCCCATAACCTGTAAAAAAAACAACATAGTGGGTATCTTATTTTGACACTCCTGCATAACCCCACAACGTACCAAAAGCAGATACAATGCACTTTAGACTGCTTTAATACATTTGTTATTGCTATGCAAGTGTAATGTGGACAACTGCACCAAGAAATCTGCTAATTCAAGACAAATATGTGTAACATTCATTTTTAAGCTCATTTAAAGTAGCAAAAACAGATTTCTTGGTGTTTCCTTTTTACTTTCTTGTCTTTTTTTTGTTTAAAAGCATGATTATCAAAATATGTTGAATAGATTTTGATGACGACCTGCGAACACCTGTTCTATAATTTATCTATCGACTGTCTTTGTTTTTAGTACTCCACATTAATTCAGTCAGTCCATACCATAGTAAGTTGGTATTTCTGTCCGGATGTTTGTGCTGATGCATCTTGTTACCTCAGATCATTAATGACAGGAGGGAAAATTTTCTCCATTGAGTGTTTTTAGCCCATTTGGGAGCTGTAGGTTTTCATCAGGGATCAGAAGCTTCATGGGTCATTTCAGATAGTTGCATCTTGATCAGTGAAACACACCACACTCAAAAAGTGTTCTAGCACTTGCTCTGATTGTAAGAAAAAAAAAAAAAAATAACAGCATGCATCGGACATTCAGACATTTTGTGTGTGTTGTGCTGTTGATGCATGGTCATTGGATGAGAATGACTTTGCTGTGTATGTTTTTCATATCATGCGTTCAGCCTATTTGGATATGTATGTGTATGAGCACTCGTGCGAATGCTGTGAGGCATTTACTGTACACAAGATACAGTAAATTCTCCAAATTCCAGTCTGAATACATTTATTTGTGTCACAATTTGTCATGATTGAAATCTTTCCTATTCAATACTTCAACAGTGTTCTTCATGATGCTCAGGATAGCATTAGAGCATGAGATCAATGTGCTGGAGGAGAGTTACTGTATTAATGTGTTGTCCGGTCATTTTACATTACAAAATGCTCCTCAGATGTAACCATGAGCCTAGAATAGATGTGCACACACGTTCCTGAGAGATTTAAACTGTCAGTTTTGTATTAATTTGTGCACTCCCTCATTCTGAACCCTCTGTATGTCTGTACCCGCTGTTCTACCTCTGTGCCGTTTGACCCAACGCCACCCTCCATGCCACCCTTTTCAGAAATCCTTCTCGGCGCGGGCGGTGTCGCGCTCCCACCAGCGGGCCGAGCACATCCTGAAGAACCTGCAGCAGGAGGAAGAGAAGCGGCGCCTGGGCCGCGAGGCCAGCATCATCACGGCCATCCCCGTGGCTCAGGAGGCCTGCTACGAGCCCACGTGCAGCCCGCCGCCCGAGCAGGAGGAAGAAGGTGGGGCTACCAGGCACACAAGCATATAAAATTACACAGAAATACAAAAAAAGTTTGATTGGAATTGGCAAGCTGCTGACAGCTCTGTGCCCTGATAGCATGTTGTTTTTCCTGTGTCTGTACTGGTCATGTCGGGTCTTGATCCCGCCAGCAGAAGAAGTGGTGAACCTGGCATCACGCCGTCTGTCTGTCAGCCCATCCTGCGCCTCCAGTAACTCCCACAGGAACTACTCCTTCCGTCGGGGCTCCGTGTGGTCTGTCCGCTCATTGGCCAGTGCCGAAGGTACGAAAACAAACAATGAAAACCTTAATGACAGAATTTTTCTTTCTCTGTTTGCTTGTTTTTGAAATAAAACTTAATCTTATCTGGCTTCATGTTTTTGCCAGATGAAGAAAACACCACAGAACACACTCCTACTCACCACATGTTACAGCCACCACAAGCCGTCTTCCCAGCATGCATCTGTGCTGCAGTCCTACCAATAGTGCACCTCATGGAGGACGGGGAGGTTCGGGAGGATGGCGTGGCCGGTAGGTGTCATTATCTTTAGATTCAATGTTGAAATATAAGAGATAGATCCCAGTTATTGAAATATTTTATCTGCGCAGTATCGGGCCCATCATAAAAATACAATACCTTCAATGTGTCTTCAGTGAGTGCTGTTGCCCAACAAATCCTGTGGAACTGCCTAATTGAAGATCCTGCCCTGGTTCTCCGCCACTTCCTGGAAAAACTAACCGTGAGCAACCGACAGGTGAGTGAACAAACACAGCTTTAAAGCTGATAAATCAGACTCTGAAGTGGCTGTTCGTTACACTTACTGTAAATCAGTGAGGATAAGTGCACAAGATAAAGGCTTAAAATGGGAAATGTAAAATGTGACATGACTTGTTTGCTTTGTGTTATGTCAGGATGAGCTGATGTACATGCTGAGGAAGCTCCTGCTCAACATCGGAGATCTGCCGGCCCAGACCTCTCATATACTCTTCAACTACCTGGTGAAGCAACAGATAATACTTTACCTTTACTTATTAGTGGGACAGCTAACCTGAAATATCCATAACAATTGTGCATTTTATGTTAAAAGCAAAACATTTGGCACAAATGTATGTCATGAAAAGAAATATATTAAAGAAATAATACATAGAAGATATTGGGGCGCTGCAAATTTGACCCCTGGCTGCCAAATTGTCTCTCAGTTAACCATCAATTCTTTCAATCTAATCTCCCTGCAGGTGGGACTGATCATGTACTTTGTGCGGACCCCGTGCGAATGGGGAATGGACGCCATCTCGGCCACATTGACCTTCCTGTGGGAGGTGGTCGGCTACGTGGAGGGGCTCTTCTTCAAGGACCTCAAGCAGACCATGAAGAAGGAGCAGTGTGAGGTCAAACTGCTGGTCACCGCATCCATGCCAGGTGAACTGGCTCATACTTTGATTCATTTAAGATCCCGTCGAGACTCCAGATCTCATTTAATGGAGACATAGCTGAGACAGATGACCTAAAGAACTCTACATTTGATTTAATCAGGATGACGTCAGTAATATGTCAAATATATTTAAATATTATCTTGTGCATTGTTGACGCAGGAACCAAAACACTGGTGGTCCACGGGCAGAACGAATGTGACATCCCAACACAGCTTCCAGTCCATGAAGACACCCAGTTTGAAGCCCTGCTCAAGGTAAGGACACCAGTGGTGGAGGAAGTACTCTGATCTTTTACTTAAGTAAAAGTACCCGTACGACAATGTAAAAACACTCCACTACAAGGAAATGTCCACGGCTCTCGCCCATAAACCCTTTTCTGATTCAGTGATCAAGGAGTGTCATATTCACATTTTTCTTATTATTTTTCAGCTAAATATGAATGTAACTGAAGTAAACTTATGGAAGATATTCATGATCTTTTCTCCTCCCCAAACCAGGAGTGCCTGGAATTCTTCAACATTCCCGAGGCCAGATCGGCACACTACTTCCTCATGGACAAACGATGGAACCTCATCCATTATAGCAAGGTAGATACATTAGGTTTATCTTGATATAGTGATAGAAGATGAAACCAAGGTGCATCTTGATACACAACCGTAGCAGAGAAGGAGCTGCACTGGACTTGTTCTTCTTGTTTTTGAGGCAATAATTAAACATTTTCTGTCTCCCTCCTCCAGACGTATGTAAGAGACATCTACCCCTTCCGGAGATCAGTCTCTCCCCAGCTCAACCTGGTCCACATGCTGCCGGAGAAAGGACAAGAGCTTATCCAGAAACAGGTATGGAAGATTTCAAATTCCACATTTAGGGCTCTTAAATTAATCTGCATTAAATCAACACCTTTCTCATTCTGTTTCTTTTTCCCCCTCTGTTCTCCTTCTAGGTGTTTTCCCGTAAACTAGAGGAAGTTGGTCGGGTCCTCTTCCTCATCTCCCTCACACAACACATTCCGGCTGTGCACAAGCAGTCCCACGTGTCCCTGCTGCAGGAAGACCTCCTCCGTCTGCCATCCTTCCCACGAACCGCCATCGATGCAGAGTTCTCGCTGGTCAATGAGCCACAAGGTGAGACAGACTCCAGCTGTATCATCAGGCACTTGAATAAAAATCATTCTACTTGATATACTTTTATTTTATCGCAGGTAAAGAGCTGTTTGGATTGGACACCCTCCACAAGGTGCTATGGATCAAGCTGCTGGAGGAGATGTTTCTGGGCATGCCCAGTGAGTACCCGTGGGGCGACGAGATGATGCTGTTCCTCAACGTCTTCAACGGAGCTCTGCTGCTGCACCCGGAGGACAGCGCCCTCCTCAGGCAGTACACGGCCACCGCCATCAACACCGCTGTTCACTTCAACCATCTCTTCTCCCTGAGCGGCTACCAGTGGATCCTGCCAACCATGCTGCAGGTACGGATACGTGCGTCCTGCAGCAAATGATATAGATAAGAAATATTTAATAAGAGACAATGTACAACTTGTTCAACTTACATACCTTCCTGTGTCCTCTCTTATTGTTATGACAGGTCTATGCTGACTATGAGAGCGACCCTTTACTGAGGCAGGGCATCGAGTTCTGCTGCCGGCAGTTCTACATCCTCCACCGCAAACCCTTCATCCTGCAGCTGTTTGCCAGTGTGGCTCCGCTGTTGGAATTCACAGTAAGTCTACTTGAGTACACACATATTCAAATCAATGGGTATTTTAAGTTTTGCGTGAGCATTTTTGCATCCTTATACCTTTTGTTTTTATATTTCTGGATGGCTGAAATTTCTGAATTTCTTCATCTCCCATCCCAGACTAGCACCAGCACTGGTCTGTCTAAAGGAGTGTCAGCTCAGTGTCTGTTTGACCTGCTGGTCTCTCTGGAGGGCGAGACCCAGGACGCCCTGGATGCTCTGGAGCTGGTTAAGGCTGAGAAACCTCTACGCTCTCTAGGTAAACCGTCACTTTCACACACGCATTGTTGTCTTTTATTCAAATTAAACCTCCTGCTAACACTGTTTTCTGAGTGTCCCTGTATGTATTTGAGTTGTACAAGCAAAAACAAATTGATGGATGTACTTTTTTGTTGCAGATTTCTGTTATGGTAATGAGGACTTGGCCTTTTCAATCAGCGAGGCCATCAAGTTGTGTGTCACCGTGGTCGCCTACGCCCCTGAATCCTTCAGGAGGTATGGAAACACATCGAAGAAACCTTGAGGATTTTTCCTCTCTTCTGCATCTTTTCCACAGAAATTGCTTTGCGTCGTCTTATAGTCTGCGTGTATCTCTCCAGTCTCCAGATGCTGATGGTGCTGGAGGCCTTGGTCCCCTGCCACCTCCAGAAGCTGAAAAGCAACACGGTTACGATGGAGTCTGCCTCGGCTGCCAGGGATGAGATCGCAGCCATCGCTGCTCTGGCCACATCCCTGCAAGCCCTCCTCTACAGCTCAGAGACCCTCACAAGGTCTGACAACAACAATACCAGTCTGAGAGTCTGTTTTATTTGTGCATCAGGATGCGATGTCTTTTTAGCTGCTTACAATCCTCATAACTTTATCCACACCTCCTCCACAGGCCCATGACAGCACCCCAGATGTCCCGCTGTGATCAGGGCCATAAGGGAGGCACCACAGCTAACCACGCCATGTCGGGAGGGGTCAACACCAGGTCAGGACTATAACATGATTAATTGTAGGAGATGATTTCAGTGCAGTTCTGGAGTCTGACAGGTCTTGTTTGTATGCATGTGCCCAGGGACAACCTCCACCTGTTGGAAGAGGGCCAGGGCATGCCGAGGGAGGAGCTGGATGAGCGCCTCGCCAGGGAGGAGTTCCGCCGGCCTCGGGAGTCCCTGTTAAACATCTGTACCGAGTTTTACAAACACTGCGGGCCGCGGCTCAAAATCCTGCAGAACGTGGCCGGTGAGCCGCGGGTCACGGCCCTGGAGCTGCTGGACATCAAGTCCCACATGAGGTGATGCGATTTACTCACGACTGACTTTCATCAGATTTATTGGCAACAATTTGTAAGTCGATTGCTCTTTTTCTACAAGTTTTTTGAAGGAGGAAAGAATGGGACTCATTCATCTAGATCTGAAAATAAAGTAGTGTCATAGAATAGGTGTAAATAGAAAAGAAAGACCTCAGAATGATTTTTATATTCCTATTTTCATGCAATTTTACTTGATTAAGTAACATTTTCATACCTAGTGAGCAATAAAACAAGAGTAGATATCATAAGCAAATGTATGGATGGTGCTACCGGTACTCATATGTGACACGTCTTAGGTTATTTATTCTGTTGGGGTTTTTTAGCACTATAGTAATTTATTAAAGCTGCTTTTCGACCGCAGGAGCTTTCCCCCGGAACTAGGAACCATTTGAGGAACTTAAGGGTCTAAGTTAAGTGGGACATTTTGTTGCCCAAAAAGGCCCTGGTCTAAGGGTAGGACTTTCTGAAAGTACCAGAACTTTCAGGTTTGCAGCGATGACGTCGCTGATTGGTAAAACACACACAGCGCTGCTGCTTCAATGGCTTCAACTTTTGTACAGCTTCATTCATAAACAAGGACCATTTAAGTACGAGGGAGGTATGTTAAAAGTAAAGTTTGGCTCCGCTGTCGGCTTCACGACTCGTTTTCACGCAAGCGATCTGAGAGGGCGAGTGGTAGAAGAGAAGAGAGAGAGCACGGCAGTGCTGTGAATGAGAGAAAAAAAAGTTATTTTCTGATTGTTTCACGCTGTTAACGTTCTAAAGCACAAATAAATAACCATCAAATACTCAACAGATGATTTACTGTGGAGACAGACACTCTTAGTTTCATTTTCCTCCGCTGCATTTCATTCATTACGTCCAACATGCATCAATAAATAACGTTTATTTTTTTAAATGAAACAAGCGGACACACTGAACTGCAGGCTGCAGAGTGTGTTTACCGCTGTGACCACCAGCAGCCCTCGTCAGCATACGTCAGTGGGCGAATTTGCCTAATCTTCGCAGGTCTTTAGACTGCTATGGAAACGCAGACAACAATGGGCTAAAGGAACCTTTTAGTTCCTTGAAAAGTAGTCCCAGGATTAAAACCCAGTGTCTGTGTGTGCCTCTTCCTCAGGCTGGCAGAGATCGCCCACGCCCTGCTTAAGCTGGCCCCCTACGACACCCTCACCATGGAGAGCCGAGGGCTGCGGCGCTACATCATGGAGATGCTGCCCATCACCGACTGGTCGTCCGAGGCCGTCCGCCCCGCCCTCATCCTCATCCTCAAGAGGCTGGACCGCATGTTCAACAAGATTCACAAGATGCCTACGCTCAGGTGCGCTCGCCCACAGGCATTATGCACCAGGTCTGTTGGATACAATCCCTCTTCTTTCTCTGTCTCCCTGTGAGTGTATCGTGCTGTGCCGGTGCCGTGTCATGTACAGTAGATAGCCGGCTTCTTGGCACCGTCCTCTGTAGTGCTGCCTTCGTGGGTGCTGTACCGTAAGTGCTGCTGTGGCGTGTTTTTCGTGCAGGTACTTGTGGATGTGCGAGAGGAGTTACTGTAAATGCATACGTGGATGCTGTGTGTACTAACGATGGATCACCAGCAGTGGTTCCTCTAAGCCAGAGTCCGGTCTTGTGTCATAAAACATGATGCAGAGTTTTTGGGATCATTCTGTGTGTAATATAACACATAAATAAACACGCTTTATCTACATTATTCAATATTCAAATTGCGAAGAAAAAAAACATTTAATTTAATTTAAACAAATGAAATTGTATTTACATTTAAACTAATAAGCTAATTAAACATTTAAGTAAGATTCAATAAAATTAAGCAAGGCTACAGAATATAAAGGTATTCCACAGGCTAATTTGCGGGACCGTCAGAGCAGCATCTTGGCGACAGCCACAGAAAGGCTAAATAACAACAACATAAGGCTACCCTTTCAAAATCAAAAGAATACAAACTTTAAAAATAAGAATTTAATGTAGTTTTCCTCACAGAAATGAATGAAATGCCGAGATATAGATTAACTGTGTATCATTTTAAAAAGTCTTAGGTCCTGTTCAGACCTGGTGTTAACATGCGTCCTGAGTGATCGGATCACAAGTGGACAGCTCTGAGCACAGGTGTGAATGCACTCAAGACGCATTGAGATCTTTCAGACCGCATTCAGAGGTGGTCTGGGCCACATATGGTCACATTCTTTTAGCAGTGCATACGAAAAATGTGTCCTGGGCCACATTAAGGATCGCCTACTCAACTGATGTCCCGCTGGGATCCGCGGGATCACTGCGCTCCTCATGTGAATAGACCGACAGATGCGAGCGCTTGTCTGCCTCGCAGCATGGACACAGCTTCTGTGCTCTACTGTATCCTGTCAGTGCAATTGTATTTGATTAAAATATATCTTATCTACAGCCTACATATCTACACACGGAGCTGATATCCGCCCGCTCGCTCTCATCCTCGGCTCTCTGAAGCTCTGTACGCCGCTGTTGCCTGGCAAAGGCAGCAGTGCCGGTGGCGCGGAGGTCCCCGAGGACCGCAAATACAATAACCTAAAATGTACCCGAATTCACGAATATGTAGGATATTACTACTGACATTCCTGTAATATTACATCACAACGTCTGCTGTATTAGCCGTGTGTTTTCTACGTGTTTATTTGCATATAGAGCGGGGACATGAGATCGGATCACAAGTGGTCACTCAAGACGCGTGTGGAGACGCATTCTAATGCCAGGTGCGAACAGACGTACTTAAAGCTGTCCACTTGTGTTCGGATCACTCAGGACACATGTCAGTGCCAGGTCTTAAAATAGAGAAGGCCTCGTGACCCCCTTTGAAGCTTATAAGGAGAGACAATCAACTACATTGAAGGTGATAAACTATACAGGGCCTTTAAAATCAAAACTAAAATGTTACAGCTGTACCACAAAAACAGCCCCAGTGCAGCAAAAACAAGTAACACCTGCGTCCTCTTCCGTGACATAAGACTGCAGGCTCAGAGGGAACGCTGGTCTCAGGTGTGTGTGCTTCACATCAGGATCTGTTGCTGCACTGTTCAGCTGGCTATGTTTGTGAGCTTTGCAATCTTTGTTGTCAGTATGGCCTTTTACTACAGTCATAAAGGTGATGATTATGTGACGGAAAATGTTAATAGAGCGGTAAGTGTTGATGGTTTTCTTCTCTGCTTCACATTTAATATTGATCTTATGCCACATTCAAGTCATTTCAAAAGAAGTTGATGAGATGGAGCATCTTGAATTCATCCCACATGACATGAATGTGGCATTTGTGCTTTAGTCTATTTTTAAATTCATAGAAATTTGCTTTTATCGGGGTGCGGGGTGGTGTTGTATGGGTGGGTGTTCTCCAGGAGACAGGTGGAGTGGGAGGCGGCCAGCAGCCTCATCGAGGGGATCTGCCTCACCCTGCAGCGACAGCCAATCATCTCCTTCCTCCCACACCTTCGCTCGCTGATCAACGTCTGCGTCAACCTGGTAGGAAAACACACACGAGACTGCACAAATCACTCTACGTAATGTGTTTTGGAGTATTTATCCGTGCGTGTTGTCAGGTGATGGGCGTGGTCGGTCCCTCCAGCGTGGCAGATGGGCTTCCTCTTCTCCACCTCAGCCCCTACCTGTCCCCTCCGCTGCCCTTCAGCACCGCAGTGGTGCGACTGGTTGCCCTGCAGATCCAGGTAGGCATCACTTTCACTCATCTGACTCCTCGTCGGACATCCATTCATCAGCAACACTAATTGTCCATTTTTTTCTTCGTCCTAGGCCTTGAAGGAGGACTTTCCTCTCAGCCACGTGATCTCACCTTTCACCAATCAGGAGAGGCGAGAGGGGATGCTGCTCAACCTGCTCATTCCCTTTGTGCTCACTGTGGGATCTGGAAGCAAAGGTAAAAAAGTTGTTTTTAAAATGCCATTTTAGGTTATTTATAGGATGCAATTGACCCTTCGCTAAGCCCCTCCCTAGAACGGCAACTTTCCAGTCCTACGTAAGCAACCGTAACTAGGCGCAGGAGGCCTGTCAAGCTTTCAGCAATGTGTATGGAACCTGCAGTGAACCTGATATCTTCAACGTTTGGATTGGAGTGTCGTCATTTTTAACATGTCTGAAGAGTGATGTCGGATAAACAGTGTGGAACTTTTTAACTTTGACGGCCCTATTTCCTTTGGAATATCTCTCACATATTGACATGCGGGGTGCAACTCACTGTTATTGCCTTCCTGGTTACGTAAAATACAAACATGAATATTGCGCACGTCTTGTTCAATATCAAACGTCTGTCTGTTTCCCCCTCGCAGATAGCCCCCACCTGGAGCCCCCCGAGGTCTTCCTGCTCCTCCAGACGGTCATCAATATCCTCCTGCCTCCTCGGATCATCTCCACCTCCCGCACCAAGAACTTCATGCTGGACGCTTCGCCGGCCCACTGCTCCACCCCGGGCGACACGGGGAAGGATCTGCGCAGAGAGGGATTAGCGGAGTCCACCAGCCAGGCTGCATATCTGGGTATGACTGAGACGTGACAGCATTTTATATTACAGCCTCTCTTGTTCCCTTCTCATCCCCTTCCCTCCTTCATTGCAGCTCTGAAGGTGGTGTTGGTTTGCTTCGAGCGCTCGCTGGGAAACCAGTGGTACCGGCTGAGCCTGCAGGTGAAAGAGATGGCTCTGAGAAAGGTGGGCGGCTTGGCCTTCTGGGACTTCATTGACTTCATCGTCCGAACCCGTATCCCTATCTTTGTCCTGCTGAGACCCTTCATACAGTGCAAGGTAAAGAACCAGCGAATTTCTTTCCGCTCAGTCACTTTAATCATACGTGCACTCGTGTACTATTTGTCTTCCTTACTGGTCCATCTAGTTGTTGACGCAGCCTGCTGACTCCCAGGAGGAGATTACAGCACGCCACCACATCGCTGACCAGCTGGAGCGACGATTCATCCCGCGACCTCTCTGCAAAAGCTCCCTGTTTGCAGAGTTCAACAATGAACTCAAGATCCTCAAGGAGGCCGTGCACAGCGGCTCCGGTCAGACTCTTATACTGAAGCAAAAACTACCATATCTTGCTTTTTTAAAGTTCTGTCTTTTATTCATGTTCTGAATCGTAACGTCCTCATATTGTTAACTTACATTTACGCCTGTGTTTGCGTTTGACCTGCCCCCACCCAACAGCTTACCAGGGCAAGACGTCCATCAGCACAGTGGGCACCTCGACATCAGCATATCGCCTCAGTCTGGCCACAATGTCGCGCTCCAACACGGGCACCGGCACGGTTTGGGAGCAGGACAGCCAACCGTCACGCCAACCCTCCCAAGACACGCTCAGCCGCACCGACGAGGACGACGAAGAGAGTCAGAAACATTACCATTTTCTTTCACGTTTGACATTTGTCGAATTTTTAACTGGACTCACCTCCCTCCATCCTTCTCCCTCCAGACGACTCCATGAGTATTCCCAGCGTGGTGAGCGAGCACGAAGCCTTTTTGCCTCGGGGGATAGCACAGCGCCGCTTCTCCAGCCACGCCACCGGCTCGGCGGCCTCGCAGCCCGAGGTCCCCCGCACCACCTTGCTGCCCAGCCACAGGTGACATTCAACAACACACACCTGCATGCACGCAAATACACACTGAAACACACGAGTACAAACAAACACAACTTTTCTTCAAGTGTAGATTCTCTTATAGACGAGAAGAGTTTTGGGTATGTAAACAACTGAATGCAATCACAACCAAATCTGAGATTGTAGTTTTAGTTTGGCTATAAAAGACATCTTTGTGAAACTCTCGGGAGGCAGGTGCATTGGAAAGCTAGCATAGGACAAGTAACGAAGAAAAGATTCCACACACTGTCTAACAAACCAGAGCGCTTTCTTTATCTAACAATGTTTCAATTCAACAAGGACCTATCTTTTTTATAATCTGAGGAAGATCAAAACAGATCATAACACTGACTGTTTAATCAGCGTGCTGGTTTGTGACAATATGCGGCATCTTTTCTCCATTATTTGTCCTGCGGCTGGCGATAAAGGACAAAAGATTTGTGTGGTGAGCGGACAGAAATAATCTCACAGTGTGAAACGTCAAGATGAATCGCAAATTAATTGCAAATTAATCGCACATTTTTTATCTGTTCAAAATGTTATTTAAAGGGAGATTTGTCAAGTAGTTAATACTCTTATCAACACGGTAGTGGGCAAATATGCTGCTTTATGCAAATGTGTGTATGTATTTATTATTGGAAATCAATTAACAACACAAAATAATGACAAATATTAATTAATTTGTATATATATATTTATTAAAAACTGCAGCCCAACAGGCAACGACAGCTGTCAGTGTTTCAGTGTGCTGACTTGACTGACTTCACCCAAACTGCATGTGATTATCATAAAGTGGGCATGTTTGTATCATGGGGAGTCTCGCGGGTACCCATAGAACCCATTTTCATTCACATATCTGGAGGTCAGAGGTCAAGGGACCCCTTTAAAAATGTCGACAGTTTTTCCTCACCAAAATTTAGCATAAATTCTAAGCGTTATTTAGCTTCAGTTAGTATGACATGGTTGGCGTTAACTTTGACAGCCCTAGTTGTAAGTATTCCTGTATTAACTGGCTCAGTCCGCTGAGCTAGAACTCAACCAATGAGATTATTTCTGTCTCCAGAGCTGCCTTCAAGAAATGTTCATGTTTGATCAAATCTTGGCTTTTTTTAATGAAATATGTAGAATTGATATTTTGAAAAGGATCAACCAGTCATATCCCACAACCACAGCCATTTTTTATGTGTATATCTCTGTTGATTTATAATATTTTTGTTCAACAGTCTCAGAACAGCATTGTGAAGTAGCTCAGACTCTGTATCTTGGTAAGAGTGTTTAAAGCTTTGTTGTGGTCAGAGCCCTGGCTTCTAGCCCCGCTGTCTGGGCTCAGGGACTTGGGCGGTGCTGGATCTCAACTACACTCCCTAAACTCCCATTCTCCCCCTTCCTCCGCCCCCCTTTTTACAGTGAACCCAATGTGCTAGATGAGTCCCAGGGCCTTCTGCAGGAGGGTAACCTCTCTAGGTACAGTGGCCCTCTCTCTGTGTGTGTCCCGTTGGTGCGTTCTTGCATCTGTCCGCCAGTGGGAGGGGCATCGCCTCGGGACGGCCCCCTCTATTGGCCGCCTCGCCGTTGATCACTCATCCACATCCAATCAAATCGCCTCGGCCCGCCACACCTCCCCTCCCCCCCCCCCCACTTACCTGTCTCTATCTCTTTCTGTGTGGGTCTAGTGTGCCTTGTCTCTGTCCCCTACCCCCCCAACTTCCTCTTGAGCTCCACACTGACCCTCATCTTCTCAGCTCATCTGCTGTGCTATCCTAACCAGGCCCCTACCTCCTTAAAAAAAACACTAAAGAGGGCCCCCGCCCCCAGCCTCGGGGCCAGGGAGCTCTGCCTCTGTTTCTCCTCTGTTAGCTGTTTCTCACTAAAGTCAGCCTCTCTCCCATTGGTGCCATGGTGTTTCATACTGTTTACGTGTCTATCAGGCTTCTCGCTGATCAAATTGGGCGTCCTACTCTGGATACCAATCTGTAGGGGCAAGGGGGAACTGGGGTGGCAACCATAAAACAAGAACACTTATTGTTTTCTTTGTCCTGTTTTGTCCAATTTTGCTTTTGAGAACATTAAATCTGGTTGGATGATAAACTAAGTCACACTTTTTTTTTTTAAAAAAGGAGGAATTGTAAATGTATGAAAGGAAAAAGTTTCTTTTGTCAGTGTTGCTACTCCAGCCCCTACTATCCCTTGTTGTGTTTTCCTTGTATGAATCATGGCAGCATTGTTTTTTTTCTGCACTGTGATTGGGTGTCTTGTAACATACTGTGTGTGTCGTGTAGTGAGTGAATGGGAAGAATAGTAGCAACATCTTGTTGTGGTCAAAGATGTGGTCAGTTAGCGAGAGCAGCTGGGGATGCGGTGGCCCTTTTGGTTCTTTCATGGTGATGTATTTCTATGTCTTTTGTGCGCGTGTGTGTGTGTGTGTGTGTGTGTGTGTGTGTGTGAATGCAAATGTGTGTATGTGTCCGTCTGATTGGTTGTACCAGGGTTGCCAGTGTGCAGAGTGAACCGGGCCAGCAGAACCTTCTGATCCAGCCTCCGTTAGGAAGAAAGAGAGGCCTCAGACAGGTTTGGACGTCAACTTTCTCTTTCATTTTTAATGAAGTTATGCAAACTGCATGGGCACGACAAAATATGTGATTTTTATCCAAAAGAAAATTTCAAAAAGGGGAAATATGAATTCATTTTTAAATGATTTTTGAGTTTTATAGGAAAACACGACACCTCCAACTGTAACAGCAATCAATGTTGCATTCTGAAAAATAGAAATAGGAGTTTTCTCTCTGATTCTCTACACGGGATGAGATTTAATTGTGACTTCCCTGCAGCTGCGACGCCCCCTGCTGTCCATTCCAAAGAATGAACCACGCAGTCGATCTGGAGCGAGGCTTTCTACGACCCGCAGGAGCATCCAGCCCAAGAACAAACCTCTGGGTAACAGCACACGTGCATTCATCTGTGTGTGTGTTGGTGACTGAATGTGAGGATGTGTTTGTAGATAAGTGATGATGTTTGTCTGTCTTGTAATATTAAAACAGGATGAGTGAAAAACTAACCTACCCTGCACTTCAGATCAACACACAGCAAGCCAAATCCAAATACATAATCTTCCCATTGAAATACTATATTTAATGTGTGTGTGCTGACTTGAACTGACCCGTTCTCCCCATTCACAACCTCCGTCTTTGTTCCAATGCTGTTTGTTGTACCACCGTTCACCAAACTGACTCTTCTCACTCTGTTCTGTCTCATGCCTTATGTTGCGAAATAAAGAAACTTTATTGGACTGTGAAGGTGAGACACAATCATTAACCCTTCATCTCCACCCTGCAACGGCCCGCCCCCTTCTTCTTTTTTTTTATCTGCAACCTCACCCAATAGGGCGCTCTGCATGTCTGTCTTGCATCCCCTCCCTGTCCCTGCCTCCCTACCCCTCCTGTCCCGTCCCTGCCTCCACTGTTTTCGGTGGTGCTGATGTGTTAGCGAGTCGCTAGCTGGCGCTGTTGTCTCTGTTTTGATCACGTGCGCATGCATGTGTGCCCACAGCGCACGGAGACCAAAAGAGGTCAGTGACCTTTACAGAGAATCAAGGCCAACAGGGGGGCAGCAAGCCCCCGACTCCCAGCACTACGGAGCCTCCAGCTGAGGGCTGGAAGGCCAGTCCTGCCCTTTCAAAGTCCCCGACCCTGGAAGTGCCCTCCGTGTCCTCCGCCACGGTGACCGCCGACCTGCACGGCCCTGCTAACGCACAGGTAGGACCAGCAGAGAGAGGACTGGAGCAGGGGTGGGTACGTAACGGTTGAGACAATGCATTATGGCAAATTCTCATTACCTGCTGAAAACCATGCATTTTCTAAACTATTACTGTTATATGGAGACCCAAAGTGGTCAATATTAAAAAATAAAAAGGACTTTAATATAAATAAATAATCATATGGAGGCAAAATATGTAGTATAACCATGACATTGTGAAATAATCAGATGCATTTTAAAACTCAGATCATAAATATTAAAGGGCGGGTCCATTATTTTAGTTTTTTTTTGTTGAGATTTTTATCTCATTCTGTATCTTCCCAGTGGTGTTCCTTACGTATCCAAATCACAAACATTCAAATTTTAGTCAAAATACGTGTGTTTTAGTGTTAAAATGCTATTTTCCCAAGCCCTTCTAAAAACCTTTTCCCACGTGACCTGACGTAGGTTTCCGCACGACGATGCCGCTACATGTTCAGTATATATAACGTACATCCTCATAGTCAGCGTATTAACGTTACATACAGTAACTTAGATGGCGGTCGGCGTGCTCCCAGTTTGGAGAAGCAGACAGGAGTACCGGCACGGAAGCTAAGCAACGTACTACTGTGGACGCCACGTTAGTTCGGATCCGAAAGTCACGCAACAACGCAAACAAATTAACTGATCGATGCAGCGGTAGACCGGCAACTCCCGTGTTCTGTGAGATAAAATGGCTGTTTTTGTGAATTGAGTCTGGTCTAGGGGCTTTGAATACAGCGATACAGCGGCTTCGGTTCCCTGTCGTAAAGAGCTGTCTGATGATGAGGAAAAGTGATGGGCGTTTCCATTAGAATAAAACGGAATGCAGATGTACCCGTACTTTAAATACATTTTATCCTGACTGCAGGTTATTTTTTATTTCCGAAGTCCACTTTATTTAGAACAATATTACAGACACAAAGTGTATTCTCCCCAGGTCCCTCCAGTCATAAGCAGCAAGGAGAAGAGAGAGCAGTGGGGCCTTCGCAGCAGCCTCTCCCCTCCCCCCTCCATGTCCCGCCCCTCCACCCCAACACCCCCATCCCGAACCTGCTCCCCTCTGCCCCTCTCCCGAACCTGCTCCCCTCTCCCCTTGTCCCGCACCTCGTCTCCTCTCCCTCCGCCGCGCCCGGTGCTGGGCACGGCGCCGGCCCCGGGCCCCCCGCCGCCTCCGCCCCTGCCGCCGGCCCCTCTCCTGCCTCCGCCGCCCTCTGCGCCGCACAGGATCAGAGAGAGCCCCGGGGACGAGGACACGACGGCGCTCCTGCCGCGCAGCGACACCCTGCTGCAGCTCAGCGAGGACGACGGCACAGAGAACCCCCTCCTCACCCCGCTGCTGTCCCATCCCTCACCCCGCCGGTCGCCCCGCCGGCTGCCCCTGCCCCTCTCCCCCGTCGACCTGGACCTGGATGAGTCCCACGTTTGAGAGGGGTGACTGTGTTTTTCTATCAGTAGTCCACGCCAAATGCCATACAAATACCTGCAGGGTACGGATAACAGGGAGGCTGTGCTGCATACACTTCAAAAACAAAAAAAGTAAAGTGTACATTTAGATTTTATTAAATGACAATCTAAAAGTACGTAGTTAGAAAGAAAGGGACTGTTTTCCACACTAACCCCCCTGCCTCAAGTGTGTCTGTAACCCACCGGCTTGTTTTCAGTTCCATCCGCAGCCTTCGAATCCCGTTTTCCCCCCTCAGCTTTGCCCTGAAACTAAACTGCTCTCTCCTCAGTGTAGCTGTTTAGTTTTGACAAAAATGTACACTCCTAAATGTACAAAACAAAACCTCTTTCCCCTCCCTCCCTCCCTCTCTCTGCAGGCCTCTTATTGTAAGTGTTGAATAACAACACGAGAATCATTTATCTGTTCTCATGGCTACATACCCTAAGGGTTGAATGTATATTTTAGCAGCAATCTACCTTATTGCTTTCGTCATAGCAGCGTGAAATCATGCTGGAAATGGACCTGCGCCGGTCTAATCCATCCCGAGATGAAAGATTTATTTTTTAATTTTAGATGAAATTATAACAGATCAGAAACGTTTAAAGAATTGATATTTAAGAAAAGAATGCTTCTAATACTATGGATTTGAATGTCTATATTGTGGAGATTTATATAAATTGAAAAAGGAGAAGTTCTAACTTGTATAAAAAGTATATTCAGAGCCATTCTAAAACTATGGGTGAAATAAGGGCCTTTATATTAAATGAAGCAGCAGTAAATATAGAATACAGTATATGTATTTAAACATATTATGTGATCATATGGAAGAAATGAGAGATGTTCTGTTGTTTCTACAGCTCTCATTATAATCATAATATCAAACATATATGTGTTTTTTGTGTGTATCGTGCTGCTCGGTGTCTCAGCAGAATATTTTATTTGTGACCAAAGACAATATCTTCGTGTTTATCAGCGTAAAATATGTTTTTCGAGAAAAACATGTAACATTTACAAAAGACTCAGTCACTCGTCCTGATGTTTGCAGAGCTGGTCATGTTTTGTTTCTGTGTCTGTGATGTTGTCTTATGCTCAGAACGGGGGGGGGCAGCGAGACTCCTTTTATCGCTAATCGACAGATAGCCGTTACCTCGTTGCTCATTCCATGCCTTAACAGAGAAATATTAACACGTCTGTCTGTTTAAATGAGTTTATTGTGTCTGCTGAAAACCTCATACCTCCTAAATGTCCACTTTTAAGGAGATCATATAGTTGCATAACACATTTTTGTATGTAAAACATGCCAATTTTACCCTGCTCTCCCCTTTTCATCAGTAATGTCAAATCACATAATACTGGATCAATATGTGCCATAATTCACACCAACGCACTGTGAGTGTTATTGGCTGCTTCTCTTTACTATATGTCACTTTCTTTTGACTATGTGTGTCACACTTTGTGAATATTTGGGGTCATAGAGATTGCGTACTGTTCATTTATGCAGTGGGAATAGAGAGGGAATAACGCAGCCTCTATAGGGGTGTCTTAA
Source organism: Sebastiscus tertius (assembly GCA_916701665.1). NCBI lineage: Eukaryota > Metazoa > Chordata > Actinopteri > Perciformes > Sebastidae > Sebastiscus > Sebastiscus tertius. Next base: position 4,686 of record CAKAOH010021297.1, on the reverse strand, counting down.
TGCAGTTAATTCAACAAATATTTAAAGTGTATCCTTAATAAAAGCACACATTACTCCAGTTTCTACCTAAGTTAAGACCCCAAATGTTCGACATTAAGATAAAGGAAATGCAGTAAGTTTCTGTAATGCATTATTGTCCTGTCCTCTGTATCCTAAGTTTAATTTTTGCACAATGCAAAACATATCTATCTCAAATCCATAAAACACACTCAATTCAAGGTTTTTAAAGAAGTGTGAAGAAACATCAGTGTTTTTAGCCAGAGGGCCTTTTGAACTGTTGAATCTGAGTTCCCTTTAAATGTAACGTGTCTGTCAAATTATGTCTTTGTGCAAAGTTAGAATAAAGCTACAGTATATCAGAATATTTCTGGAATATATAAATAAATGGATATTGTTTACAATGTTTTTCAGCTTTCTGTCCATAAGTATATATATATATATATAAAAAGAAATAAAACATCTGTATACAAGTCATGTGTTGCACTTCAAATTTTAACATAAATCCAAAGTAGTAGAATAAATTCAATGAGCAGTTTACAGTAAATGTTTGTGCCGGTAGTCGCACGGAACCTAGATTAGAGTGCGTTTCAGAGTACGGACACAAAACGGCTTTTCTGTGCCATTATCTCACAGCTAAAGTCTTAATGCTCGATCACTCTTATTTTTTAACTCCGCACAGTCATCGACTAGTTTATAAAGGAGAAATATAAAGGGGAACACGGCAGATAACATATACTGTGAAATTATTCAGGTTTTAAGAGGAACTGATTTAGTGAAACGAGTCTAGAGTTTTCCTCTTTATTTTATTTTATTGTATTTTATTTTATTTTATTTTATTTTGTTTCGTTTAGTTTTGTTTTGTTTTGTTTTATTTTGTTTTTATTTTTATTTCTGCACAATCTCCTGCTCCACACTCCAGTAGTCCAGTAGGTGGCGGTAATGCACCTCTATGATAGTTTGTCAACACCAAAGAACAAGAAGTAATGGCCGCTGCAATGCAATCAGCAGCACCTGTGCTTCTCCTCCACCTCAAGACAACATGTCTGCCGACGGCTGGACATGTTGGCATTAGAGCGGATGAATTCATGGATTTATGATAATGTGCTTCATGAAGACGTGTGGAGGACGTTATGAGGTCAGTCAAAGGCTGTACAGCCCCACAAACACACATTACACCGGCTCGCTGGGTCCGTTGCTAGCTAGCTTAACTGTCCGTCGCTAGGTAGCTTAACTGTCTGTTGCTAGCTAGCTTAACTGTCCGTCGCTAGGTAGCTTAACTGTCTGTTGCTAGTTAGTTTAACTGTCCGTCGCTAGGTAGCTTAACTGTCTGTTGCTAGCTAGTTTAACTGTCCGTCGTTAGGTAGCTTAACTGACTGTTGCTAGCTAGCGTGACTCTGTTGCTAGCTAGTTTGCTAGGTAGCTTAGCCTCCAGCTAACTGATGCTACATGCTAACGTCAGAGCCGTTGGGAATATCAACATTTTCCTCAGACCTAAACCAGAAAACAACATGTAACGGTGTCAATAAGAGTGTTCTTGTAATATTAGTTAAATTCATGTTTTTATTTTTGGGACTACTACCCGTTGTTTTATTTTGTAAACAGTGCCTCTAGCATTAGCGGACAGCCAAGGCTTTTATTTTGTAGTACATGCAGGTGCACTGTGGGTAAGTTTGTCCGGTACTAGCTGCGCTCTAATAATGGTCAATAATATAATTTAAGTTGTTGGACGTTTAAACAAATCTACTTACTGGTACTAATAAACGTGAATCTGAACACAGTGTGGAGAAGTCGCCAGTATCATATTGCAGAGATGGGAGACTCCAGTCAGACTCGAGTTGTAAATGTGAGGACTTGAGACTTGCTTGACTAACATTGATAAAAGACTTGACTTGACACTTGGCTTAGACTTCTCGAAAGGACTTGGCTTTTTTCTTTTTTCTAGATATTGAGAAGTTACGTTTTGTTTTTGAAACATTGGGTGATTTCTAGTACAATGCGCACAAACCTGGCAACCTACTAGGACTCAGCAGAGGCCAACGCAGGAGGCCGCGAGCCGTCATGGAGGGGCCGAGTACATAACAATAACAAAAATAATACAATTTAGATTCAATGATTATGTTATCGATGACGGTAGTAAGAAGAGGACAGCGGTATGTTTGGTTTGCAGCTCAAAAATCAGTGACACGATCCAACTTCATCCGTCACCACAAAACCCACAAAAAAAAGCTCTGTGATTCTTTTTTAGCTAATTTATTGGCTGGTCAAATGTTAGCTAGAAAGCTAACGTTAAGTTTAAGCTACTTTAGACTTGACTTCCAATCGATTACGCGTTTTATTGAGAAGACATATCGTTAATGTAAAAGACAATCGGGGGACTGATTCGGGGCCATATACCCAGTTGCTCCGCGCTTATGTAATATGTGCACATCAAACGTGTCGTTTTGATTAAAGCCTTGTTATTTAGCTAATGTTTCATGTGTTTTCAAGGTACGTTTCGTTTGATTTGTATGCGAATTCAATAACTTATTTGCATGCAAGTTATTGTTATGCTATATTTATAGTGGACTAGAGCTTATTAACAGACTAACGTTAGTAAGTTAACTAATCTGTGATAATACCCTAACTAAATGAACACTGAGCCGTTAGCTAACGTTATGTAAAGTAATCTACAGTTTTTGCCACAGCACCAGACACATGGGATTACAGCCCAGGTGTTGATTGCTTCATTCATAATTATGATGCATTATTGTCTGATGATCAAATTCGTTGTTAAAAGTTTTATAGCTAAGGGATAGTTTATAGCCTACCAATGCACAATTAATAATCAGAGGAGGTTTGTAAATGTTTCGTTTCAATACGTGATATTCCCATAACATTTGCTGTTTTTATTATTATTTTGTTATTATTATGGTTATTATATTAAAGCAGCCTCCGGATCGAAATAAAAGGAACACAGATTTTGTCAACAATATTTATTTATCCTTAACTCAATATTTTCAAGGGACACTTCACTTGCAACTTGTTTTTTAATTTGCCATGGTGAGCATTTTAATTTGACTCCCCAAGAGCCCTGTAAAGTATGCATATAATCATTTTTTCATGAACACCGTCTTTTAACTGATTTTAAATGTGGAAACTGGGTTAGAGTATCACTCGACTTGACTTGCTTGATTCTCACCACAGTGACATGAAGGTTGAGACTTGCACGTGTGTGACTTACTCCCACCTCTGTCATCTTGTTTAACGCTGTAACTCATGTTCAACACATTTAGTTAACTTATCAGTCCTGTGAATGCGTCATTTCCGGTAGAGAGGTTGATGCTAATGACGTAGCCTGCTAGCTTAATGTGTAACATCCGGGTATCTAGCTAGTTGCTAATGCAGCACCTTTCTGTCCTTTCATCCAGGTGTGAGCGGGCTGTGATGACCATCTGAACGCTGTTCCTCACCTGTCTGCTTGTGTGTGTCCCATCATACAGGTATGGTATGTTAGTTGAATATGCATGTTATATATGTTACGTAGCGTCGCCATTTGGGCTCAAATTTACTATTTTATTAGGCATTTATTCACCTTTGTTCACCAGAACGCGCCTGCTGTGTTTTGTAACCCTCCTGAAGGTGGCAGCAGAGCACAATTTATATGTAAATCTCTTCTGTTGTTAAAGAAAAATTAAAACCCCTTGGTCCATGAGCCAGGGGGTTGGTCGTGCCACTTTGGAGAGACCAGGTCTCATATTGATTTTTTTAAAGGTCTATGTCCCTAGTGTTGGAAAATGCATGATAGCTTTGGTAGCTTTTTATGTGCTATCACTCCTTTTTTCATCCCTCCATCATTCAAATGTTTCCATCTTTTTTCACCATTTTACTCATAGATCCAGTATAAAAGATGGTAACCAACACACAATATCATGAAGTCATATATCGTTGTAAAGCTTCGACTATAATCTATCCATCGGTCACATTGTCATGACACTGAGGTCAAGAGAATTTGACCTCTAATGCTGCAATTGGGAAAATTCTGAATGCCACTCCAAATGCCCTTATAACTAACTAATCAGCCATTCCTAATCCATGTTATTGCGTTCTCAATGCGAACAACAGGATAAATAAGAACAGGGCGTCCGACAAAACTTCAGCTCAAAATGTAGCGTATGCTATAAAAATATACCGTCGGATTTTAAGAGGTTAATTAAAAATCGATACAGCGTTTTGGAGAATCGAGTATTGCAAAACATAATATCATGATACTCATGTGTATCAATATTTTGTCATACAAAATGTCATAGTATAGTATGTCATAAAAAAGTAATATAGGGTAATAAAAATAAGACAGAAAAATGTAATTTAAAGAGCCATAGTATAGTATGTTGAAAAGGTCATACTAAAGTATGTCTAGAAAAATAACACAAAAGTTCTAATAGTAATACATTTTATTTATAGAGCGCTTTTCATAGTACTCAAAGAGACTTGATTCAACTTAAAATGATCATAGAAAACAACACACTAAAAACATACAACACAACTTTAATCACACATTAAAGTAGTTCTAAAACAGTGCGTTTTGTTTTGTGATTTGAATTTGGACAGATCTCGGATGTGTTTGGGGAGTGAGTTCCAGCGGCCGGGGACAGCTATGGAGAATGCTCCGTCTCCTCAGGTCCGGTGCTTGGTCCTGACTGGTGGAGA
>CAKAOH010021296.1:0-22299 GCA_916701665.1 Sebastiscus tertius | reverse complement strand
TATATAGGACTCCTGGCTGTGCTCTGCTTCGTCTTCGCTTTTCTGGCTCGAAAGCTGCCTGATAATTTCAATGAAGCTAAATTCATCACCTTCAGCATGCTGATATTCTGTGCAGTCTGGATCACATTTATCCCAGCGTATGTCAGCTCTCCTGGGAAGTTCACTGTGGCTGTGGAGATATTTGCTATTTTAGCCTCCAGTTATGGACTACTTCTCTGTATATTTGCACCAAAGTGCTTTATTATTGTTCTCAAACCTGAACTGAACACAAAAAAACATCTGATGGGGAAAACATGATCCAATTACACATGAATTTAATGACAGTCTTTTACTGTTTTATTTCATGCCTTGTGGCTTGGTTTTAATTTTGAAATGACCCCAGAATACCATTAATTATAACATACATATGTGTACATATAGACATATAGATTGCTTTTTTTTGTATCAAAATCCAGACAAAATCTACAAAGCAACTGTGTCAACATTGTTAACTGGCAGTTAATCTCACATTTTGATCTTAGATAATTCAATGATGTTGGGAATCCTACCTATCTGGTGATACAATAGACAGAATATTTTTCAGTTATAATTATAATAGCGATAATTTGCATTTCATATCAATATTAAAAAAAAAAATGTTTTGCATTGTCTGACACTTGTATTGTTACCAATTTATTGCACAATAAAAATAAATAAAATAAATGTAAAAACTATCCATGACTTCCTGTCTCTTCATTTTAATTAACATAGTTTTACAGATTATTAGGACATTTCTTTAAATCTATCTAAATCCTCTAATCTGGGTTGTCATATAATCATATACACTATATACATACATACATATATATATACATATACATATATATGTACATACATATATATATATATGTACATATATATGTACATATATATACATAATATAACAGTGAAGTTTTTTTATTTTAATACATTCATCACAATTACAATATATTAACTATACAGCAAGTGGCACTGAATAGAAGTCTTTTATTTAGCATGCTAACATGCTAAATGTTATGCTAACACCAGCATGTTAGGATTTGATGATTGTTAACATGCATGTTAAACAACTAATGTAGCCTACTCTTTTTGCTGGTGTTTACTGAATGAAAACCCCGAATACATGTTCAGTTAATATCATACTTAAAATATATATAATGATTTCTTGTTACTTTTGGTCGCCGGTTCAATCTACAGACCACTGATGAGCCCTTGAGCAAGGCCTTTAAGATTAAATCTGATTCAGTGGAGCTATATGCACTGGCCATGTTCAAGGTTTGATGTGAATGTCTGTAACTGGTTGAGTGTGAACAGGGCATCCCAGAAAAAGAGAACCTTGTTCGCAATATAACTTCCCTGAATTAATTAAGGTTAAGATCTTTGTTATAGCATTAGCTACTTTATATTTAGGGATATTAAAGACAAGACAATCTGTGTGGGATAGGTTAGTGTCAAGTGCATGTTCTTTTCAAGTTTAATTTTCAGAAATGACAAAGCCTTTTCACCCGTAAGTTTTTTGTAAAATATGTGTATAATATGCTTGTGTGAATACAGTGTACATGGTGAAGGCCCCATAATAGGAATTAAAACAAAGAGACTGGAAGTCATGTATACTTTTTTATTTGTTTTCTTTATTTTGATCATGCAATAAAGTGGTAACAATATAAGAAGATGTGTTAGATAATGCAAAACATGTTTTTAAAAGTGTTTTTATTCATATGAAATGAAAATTATTATTATTATTATTATTATTATTATTATTATTATTATGTTAATGTATTTCTTAACTGTCTATTTTAGCAGCAGATAGGTAGGATTCACTACATAATAGAATTACCTAAAATTAAAATGTGAGTTTAATTGCCAGTTACCAATGTTGAATTGACAACAACTGCTTTGTTGCTTTTGTTTATATTTTGATACAGAAAGAAAAAAAATAATGCTAAATAATATGTATGTTTAAATTAATAGTATTCTGGGTCACTTCAAAATCAAAGCCAAGTTTGTGAAATAAAAAAAGTAAAAGGTTGTTATTTCATTTATATTCAATGGAATCCTGTTTTCCCCATAAGATGTTTTTTGTGTTCAGTTCAGGTTTGAGAACAATAATAAAGCACTATGGTGCAAATATACAGAGAAGTAGTCCATAACTGGAGGCTAAAATAGCGGTGAAGAGGGGAGAAGAAAAAGGAGGAACAAAGAGATTTTGGTTTTGTCCTGGGTGAATTTCACAAGTATGTGTGAATGCTCCAGTAGCCAATGGCTACTGAGCTGAGTCCATGGGTCAAGGATCATGTTACGGAGTTCATGTGGTCACTTGCCAGCAGTCACATTGGTGGGTCCCAACATATATTATCATGAAAAGTATTCTGAGGTCAAATTGAAACCAAGCCACAACACAACAGAAGACTGTCATTTGATTTATGTTTAATGGGATCCTGTTTTCCCCATCAGATGTTTTTTTGTGTTCAGTTCAGGTTTGAGAACAATAATAAAGCACTTTGGTGCAAATATACAGAGAAGTAGTCCATAACTGGAGGCTAAAATAGCAAATATCTCCACAGCCACAGTGAACTTCCCAGGAGAGCTGACATACGCTGGGATAAATGTGATCCAGACTGCACAGAATATCAGCATGCTGAAGGTGATGAATTTAGCTTCATTGAAATTATCAGGCAGCTTTCGAGCCAGAAAAGCGAAGACGAAGCAGAGCATAGCCAGGAGTCCTATATACCCCAACACAGCCCAGAACCCGATAGGTGAACCTAAATCACACTCGAGAATAATCTTTTCAGTGGAATGAGCTGTATTTTTGTAGGGGAATGGCGGGGCAAGAGCTAACCACAGAACACAAACTAACACCTGCAGTGATGTAAAGCTGAGAACACTTGTTCTCTGAAGCGGAGCAGAGCACTGAGGGACTGTGTTCGATGGCCTTTTAGCCTTAAAGGCGTTCACCACTGCCATGGTTTCAAAGGTGATGCCGAATGCTGTGTGTCGCAGCATGCAGGACCACTCAGAGGGCCGGCCTATGAAGGTCAGAGAGCACAGGAAACACAGAGTCAAGGAGAAGAGGAGCAGGAAGCTCAGCTCAGAGTTGCTGGCTTTGACGAGAGGTGTGTGACGAAAGTGAAAGAAGACACATGACACCACCAGTGTTAAAGTTGCTCCGAACAATGAGAAAGCAGTGAGGAGGGTGCCCATGGTTTCTTCGTAAGATAGGAACTCGATCACCTTTGGAACACACTGGCTGTGATCTTCATTTGACCAGTACTCCAGTGGACACCGTGAACACTTGGCAGAATCTGAATGGAAAACATGGAACGCTGAAATGTGTTCATGTTGTCAGCTGCGAGTTATTAGAGCAGAGCTCATATTAAAATAAGCACCTGCTGTATTTAGTGACTTATAAAGATACTCAAAAGCATTGATTTCATACAAATATTACATAATAAATTACAGATCTACTCACTGCTGGAGTTGCTGATCTCTCCATCAGCACAGGCGATGCAGGAGAAACAGCAGATGGGTTTGCCTTTAATCACAGCCTGCCGGAAACCTGGCAGACAACTCTCACTGCAGACAGACTGTGGCCTCTGTAACAACACCACAACTCATCAGTAACTTATAGTTTGTTGCACCTGTTGTCCAAATACTTAAAGCAAATATGAGCAAATATGATAAAAACAGCCAATTGGAGACAAGGGGTCTGTAGAGCAGCCGTCAACCACTGCTTGCAAAACTCACAAACTCCGATCACACTGCCAAAAAAGATCAAACATGAAACAAAATGATGTTACTGCAATGTCTATTTCTTGTCTCAACTGTTTTCAGAAACATATTTTAGTCTACTGTTTAGCTGAAAAATGTTTGAAAACATTTGAGGCGAGAAATAAGCACTACAGTAACACAATCTTGATTCATTTTTGATCAGCGCTTCCTAGTTTTACCATTTGTTCGGAGTTCACAGCTTTTGCTGCCCAGAGACTGCTCAACTCTAATTGGTTGTGTTTGTTCAGGCAGGGTAGGGAATTTCAAATGCCATTAGAAGCAGTAGGACAATGCAGAGAAAGATGATGTTTTTTTTAATAGATTATCTGTCTCGAGTACTATTGTCAGGATATAGTGACTGTTTTGTAAAAATACATTTTCAGCATAATTGCTCAAAGTTACTGACAGCAGCTTTAATTTATTTGGTTTCATTTAATCAGCATTACGGTCTTATTCATGGTTTAAAAATTATTGCTTGAGCTTTATACCTTGATCTTACACATCAATCATTTTTATATATGTATAATTATATATATATATATATATTTTTTTTTTTTTTGGTTTGTTTTTTTTTACATTTGTAAGACTTCCTAAACTATGCAGAATTTACCTATTTTTAATAATGGTAATCACACTTAATACTTTAATTAAAATCAACCTCCACATTATGTAGCCTATTTCATACCTAACATGTTTGTTTGATACCTTTGGGGATCCAGCAGCCCATGTTGTGTTTATTCCATTCATAATAAACTGCTTTCCATTAGGTAGTGAGGCATCGTAGCTCCCTACAGCCACAAACACAATATCTCCTGCTTGGTTTCTCTGCCAGTTCACCAGTTCATAAGTTGCCGTAGGGTCTCCGTTTTCATCAAAACCCACAGTTTCTCCTGACTGAAGGGTGAAATTCACATCTTGGAGGTGTTTCACAACCTACCAACAGAGAATAATGGTGAATAACTTAAAGTACAGGGTTATTATTTAAAATGTTTACTTAATTCTTGAAGGCGACCTCTAACCTCTTTAGGCTCTGAAAAATCTTTCCAGATACAGGACTGATTCATCGCTTCATCACATTTCAACATGTTGTGCATGGCATGAGCCACAGCATACACAGCCTTATACACATTGTTGGATATCCTTAGCGCTGACACATCTGTGAAACCATTGTTGATGTCCTCTAGTCTCTCAGAACCAGAGCACTGGGTCTGACCATGCAGACTGGGTTGGAAACTGCAACCAAATGTGGTTTCCCAGAACTCTCTCAGCAGATTATTATGAGGTTCTTGACTTGGGTTAACCTGCAAAAGAAACTCTCGCAGGCCTGGGATCTTTGCTTTTCTGATGGTGAAGCCCAGAGACCCTGTAAGGACTCCCAAGTACCTCTTGGTGGCCAGGTAAGGTACCGTAATCCAGGATTCACTGCCCACCCACTGAAGCCCAGTTAAATTCTGCTTCAGAGCTTCCTCAAGCAGCATATCTATCTCCTGGGAGAGGAAGGCAACTAAAACCTTGGCACTGCCACTTTGGATCACTCTGACCACTCTGGCAATTTGCCCACTGGAGTCAGTGCTTGAGATGGCTTCTGAGTACTCGATGCAGACCCCCTCCTGCCTTGCAGCTGTGATAAATGTTTCCATGCCGTTGTTACCATAGTCATTATCACTTCTAACTGCCCCAACCCATGTCCAGCCAAAGTGTTTTACCAGTTTTGCCAAGGCTCTGCTCTGATAGTAGTCACTAGGGATGGTTCTAAAGAAGGAGGGGTACTCCTTTCTGTTACTCAGACAAGCACAAGTGGCAAGGTAACTGATCTAATAGGAAAGAAAAGGTGGGATACAAAAAAAACACATTTATAACATTAGAGTATAAGAAATAACTGACAACAGGTAGACTTTTGATTCAATGTGCTGCATCTGTGCAAACCCTGGCAACCTTAATCCTGACCTCATAGCCCAGCAATGAACCATAATACCACCAGAATTCAGTGTTTGTTGATGGCCCCTTCATACTATATTGTAAAAAGGAACATGGTCAAAATATTATTAAAAATATGACACATATTTACCATTGGTATTTGGAAAAGCCCTGCAATTTGTTGAATTGCAATGGTTGAGGAGGAACCAGAGGGTCCAATGATGGCATGAACAGATGACTGGCCGGAGCAGCTTTGACCCAAAGTCCTTTCCTGCCCATTTATTAGACCCATCACCACACTTGTTGAAAACAGTGTTGAAGCACAGTTGTCAAACACCTTATAACCAATGGAGATATTAGGCAGCAGAGAGCTGCTATTGTTGATCTCCTGGATGGCAAAAATCATTGTTTGGGCATATTGAAATTGATGCATTTTCATCCTGAAAGTAGAGAGAACAGTTTTAACTAACAGCTTTTCAACTTAAATAAAAAACAATGAGAAAGGAGACAACAAACAGAACCTGGAGCATATGAGAGGTTCTGGAGCATCTGTGAAGGAAAGCGAAGGCTTCAACATTTCTTTTTGGATGTAGAAAACTCCTCCAATAGTGATATCACCTTCCTTAGACAACAGAGGAAACTGTGGCCTCCCCAGCATCTCACAGAGCACCATGTCTTCCTGTGCACCAAAGGCTCCCACAAAATACACAAATAGTAACATGACATAGGCACAGTCACACATTTTGTACAAACAGGCACACACACTAACCTGTACGCTGTGATGAACTCTTCTATCGCTGACCAACAGGTGTGTCTCCTGTGATGGGAAGAGCTTTATACTTCTGCAGATGGTCCTCTTATCGAATCACTGTTTAATGATGTCACATCACTTTGTTGTTTTTCATTTCAGATGGTAATTCTTTTTCTAAGACCATTATGTTATTATTCTTGTAAGTTAAATTGTAGGGGGTGTGATGAGGGGGAAACATCAAGTTTGGGGCAGATTGGACCAAGTACAGTCAACAACAGTTTGTCTTTCAATGGCGAATCATGTAAATTCTTCGCTCTTCTATGGGACATCTACTGTAGACCTGCTATCCCCCCTTAAAGACCCCCTGGACACCCCTAATGAAAACAAAAACAGGTCTATTGTGGGTCTCACAGAGGTAATCAGTCTCATTTGATCTCAGCTTTTTTCCGGTTTAAGTGCATCGACAAACATCACATTTACTCCAAAAGTGATACTACAAAATGTCATTTTCGAAAGTCATATGTATGTACTATACTATTCATATTAAAATGTTTTGGTGTACCTAACATGTAATCAAACTAATTTCAGGACTCAACAATTGGTTCCATGCAAGGTTTTAAATGTAAATAATCTGCATATCTTTTAAACAGGTTTCACTATAGACTTGATACTATGCATATGCATATCAGCTCCTTGATTAGACTGTAAATGCCAGTTTGACGATAATGACCCACATATGGCCCATTAACTGGTGCAAGAATGTGTAAATGAGCTCTGATGTAAAGTACCAACACTGGTTTGATAACAATGCCCCACCTATGGCCCATAAACTGGTGCAAGAATGTTTAAATGAGCTCTGATTTAAAGTTCAAACACTGGTACTGATTCAGCTATTTTACCATTAAACAATTAAAACATGTCCAGTATATTTGTGAAATGACAATACAAGTTTTCATCTTTGTGCATTTTGAAATGTGTCACATAGTTTTTTTTCTGTTTGCCACATTGTGTTGCTGAACACTACAATACTGGAACAATAGGATACCTTGAACACAAGTACAACTATTATAAAACAGTTACTGTGGGGCATTGTCACAATACATGTATTTTATTAGGATCCAAGAGACTTTTTATATAGTTTATTTAGCTTGATTATTAGGATAATTTTCTTAATACATAAATGAGCACTTCTTTCTGAAATAGCTCGTGGGTCCATGAACACAAACTACTTAAAAAACAAATTCACCTTTTCTGGATTACACATTTTTTGTTAACAATATGCATATTGTTTCCATAATATGTATTATGATTTTGTAAATAACTAAATCTTAAACTTACATGATATTCATTATGGTTATGTAAACATCTAAAAACATAGAATTTAAATAAGTTTCATTGTAGTTTGGTAATAAATTGAAAACACAGTGTCAAAATATTACATTTCTGTAATTGATGACGTTTCTTATTTTTTGAAGGTGTCAAGTATGTCTCTACTGCTGAGCATTTTCCTGTGCACAACCGTAAACTGTGGAGCCAAGACAACGTAAGTATATATGTTGTGACATGGCAAATGTATAAGTTTGATGTACACTTGTTTGTTGTTGATATAAATTCAAATCATACAGATGCATATTGATTGTAAGATATTTGTGTTTAATTACTTTTAAATTACTTATTTTGCAGGTTCATTTGAGTGACAGTGAGGGAATGAGTGTCTTGGCGAAGCTGTTCTGGACTGCTGCTTATCTGCACCTGGAGACGACTGCGCCGAAGCCACAGATTGCTCCTAAGACATTCCGCCTGCTAGACGATTCTCTCCAGAGGTGGTTGTGAAGGGAGAGGTCGCCGTGCCACGGCCGTGTCAAACAGACGAAGAAGGATATATGACTGTTAGTTACAGCAGGAAAGTAAGATGATGCACACTGTAATAAAATGATTGAGATTGTTTGGAAAAAGTGATATTTAATATGATATCTTCGTAATTGACAAAGAGAAGCTATGTGTTGAATACTAATTATGCTATTTGTCATTGCAGAGGCAGCGGTCTTGGGAACCTAAGCAGTCCCATGGAGCATCCTTGAGGAGGATTGTTCAGCAACAGGTTTGTTGTGTTTGTATTATGCTTTAACTATTGGGATATGTTTATTGGTTGTTTGTTTATGGATTGCCTTTTGACAAGAGAAAATGTCAACGATAGTTTTCTGCTGTTTTGTTTGAAGGTGTTGAAGGAGTGTTCCATCCCACTGACACGTGTCAGGTTTAGCAGTGAGATGTTGACTGCGATGGATGCCTTTGTTCCATCACATCTTCCGAGTCCCGCGGAGTGCACAACAGTTGTTCCAAAGGGACAAATGGTAATTTGCATTTATCTTTCCTTGTTCTTTTTTTTTTTTTCTATAGCTGGACGCAGCCCCCTTGGTTGAGGACGTCTCTCCGAAATCTTCACGTGCCAGGGCTGTGATCGTGGGTGTGAAGGCAGAGGTTGGTGCTCTTTGTTTTTTGTTAATGAGCCTACTTAGCTATGTCATTGTTATTGCAGTAAAAATTACAGTAGAAAACCCTTCAGTGTTATAATAATATATATATAAATAGTTTTACATTGTAATAATCGTCAAACACAGAAAAAATACATGATATTAAAGGCTGTTTTTTTCACTGCATTTTTTAAAGGTGGAGGCCATCCCACCAAATGTGGATGTCTCTCCATAGGCGTCACCTTCCAAGGCTGTGCCAGTGGTTGTGGAAGCAGAGGGTCGTATGTCCCCAAGAACTGCAAAAGGTCAGAGCGATGCAAATATTAATGCTTGCATGTGTTTAGCAAAATTGCAATCACCTATTGTTGCTGGGACTGATGTCAGAGCACCAGCATTGCACGGTGGTGTTTCAATAGGTGTTGAAGTGAGAAATTGCTTCATCCCTTTAACTCGCTTAAAAATTCAACTTGCTAGTGAAAATAATGTAGTACCAGATGTAGCAGGTGTTGAAGACACAAGAGCAGATAATTATCGTTGTGTTCAAGGGTCTTTCCATCAAGGAGATGTTCACTTTGGTAACAATGCAGGAAGGCAATGTGTAGCAATGTCTTTGGCAGCTATGATCATGCATGAAGAGCAAAATGTTGTGGCATGGACTTCTCAACAACTGGACAAAGTTGTGGTTTCAGGGAACCATTTGTACTCTTTCTTGGACACACGGAAGATGATATCTGATAAATCAGATGATAGATATCTCATGATAACTGACTTGCCAGAAAAATGCACATTCAGAGAACGTCCATATGGCTTGCAATACAGTGAACCTGTAGCTGAAGATTTGCATGCTCAGGAAGGAAGTCTTCTCATTTGTGGATAAGTGATGGCCTGAAGAAAGTATTTGCATCACACAATTGCTGTTTCTTTACAGCACATGGGAAGAGATTTTTTGTCAAGATGGACAGTATATTGTTTTTGACTCACATGCACGAAACACATACGGCATGACCATGGATTCTGGCAAAAGTAGTGTTTTCTACCGCCCCACAGTAGATGCTGTGTGTGCCCTTATCTACAGTTGGACTCCTTGCAAACAAGCAGTCACAGACATGAGGCCATTTGAAATTACAGGAATTGTATCCCATGGTGGACAGACAGCAATTAGCCTCATCTAACAACACACCTACATGCATCATTTCTCCCACTGAGTTTGAATCTGATGCTGGTGTAGTTGATGTCAGTGATGATGTCAGTGAGGAAAATAGGGTTAAACTACCAAATGACCTCATTGAAGTAGTAGGTGACAGCTGTTGTGTTGCTGTTGGATTCCCAATGACAGGCTTTCAATTTAATGTGTTATCCAAAGAAGTTTCTCACACATTGTGCAATCAGTTAAATGTTGAGTTTGAGAAACAAGGTGACGTACCCTCTAGATCATACGGGTGAGCCATGCACTACAGACAACATTGTTAGTGATGGAAATTGTTTTTTTAGGGCTCTGTCACAAGTGGTGTGTGGCAACCAGAAACCCCATAGCAAGTTTAGGCTTACTACCGTGAAGCACATGGAGGGAAACTAATTTTTGTTTGGTAGTTTGATAAGAAGGGACTGCATTTGAAGTTGAGGGAAAACAGTATAAAGAAATATGCTATTAATGAGAACCACATGTTGTCTGCTTGCAAAGCCAGCATTAACAAATATGCTGTAGATGAGAAACACAGGTTGTCTTTTCGTAAAGCCAGCATGAACAAATATGCTGTAGATGAGCAACACAAATTGTCACTGAAAACAGCTAATAGGCGGAAATCGATTGAAATCAAAGAGAGAAAGAAAAGCTTTGACTTTGTGTTGAGACAGTTTCAGCAAAAGGTAAGAAGTGGTCCGGAAGTGTATGTTGCGTTTGTTATAGGTTGCTTTTCAAGCACCAAGTACAAATTTGTAACAAGAATAGTTACTTGCAGCATAAGGAGAGTTCTTTGGTAGCCAAGAAGTAGAAGATTTTTTGCACAAGTGTGCTAATTGCAAGCTACCTTGCAAGTGGTTAGAATCATCAAAAGGTTAGTTATGGATTTGTCATTGTTACAATGTTTAGTTGTGTCGAGGTGAAATGCCAGCAGAGAGCATTGTTAACAACTTGCATTTGTATCCTATTTCTCCAGAGCTGAGTTGTCTTAATAGTTTAGAACAGCATTTGATTGCATTAAACATTCCTTTTATGAAGATGTTGGCCTTGCCTAAAGGTGCTCAAAACAGCGTTCATGGACCACTTGTCACTTGTCACTTGTGTTCCATCCAATATTGTTAGCACAACGGATGTTTTACCAAGAACTGACGCAGATGTATCTCTATTGCGTGTGAACGGAAATTGACATATAAAGGACACTACGAATATCAATATGTCAATATAGATCATGTTAGACAAGCTTTGCTGTACTTACAGAAAACCAATCCATATTATGCAATTCAATAATGATTGGCTAAATGATTTTTAACAAGGCAATGATGAAGCTATGCATGTGGATGCGGAAGGGGAGGCAAGTGCTGAAGCAGACAATTTACATGATCACCAATAACATGGCATGTTCATGGATACATGCCTTCAGCCAATAGACTTAGGGCAGGAGATATTTGATCACTTTAACAACAATTTAAATGTTGCACCTGCTGAGGGTAACAATCCTGTTCAAGTTCTCCAAGATAAAACTAATGAGGCAAAAGGTTTCCCAACTTTATTCCCAATCGGAAGTCCAACATATCATGACTTCCATAACAATAGATTGACTTTGTCACGCTATGTTAATAATAGCATCTTGAATGCTGATGGCAGATTTGCTACAAATTTGGAATATATTTTCCACGCCCAATACATGAGTGAAGTGGATCAGGTTTCATCCAACATTTCAATAGCTTTATGCAAGGGGCATAATTGGAATAATACATCTAAAATCTCAGCTGACATGCTGAATAACAACCAGTCTTTGCAACGTTTCTTTCAGCATGATGAGGGATACAGGTTTATGAAGCCAATTCGAGGCACCCTTGCTTTTTGGTCTGGGATCCAAAAGGGTTTGTGATGTTGACTTGCTGAAAAAATGTGAAACTGGGGAAGGCTCTTCTGCATTGCATATTTTTCCCACAAATGCACAAGTGGATGAGCACAATGTTAAACAGTTGACTGTGTGCTGCCCAAACTTCATTTGTCTAGAGGCTCAGGACTTTGAGAAAAATAAATCAACAGGACGTCTAGAGCTGAAAACGGGGCACTTCTCAAAGGTGTACAATTTTTGTTTACCCCAAAAATTGATGTTAGGAAAGGGTGCACATGTGATGTTGGTGAAGAACATCGATGTGTCTGATGGATTGGTTAATGGTGTTTGTGGGGTTGTAGTCGACCTTGTCAAAAATGTTAATAATACCGTTGCCAGCACTGTGTTAGTGAAAAAGAAGGCAGAGTAGACAATTACCTAGTGAAAATAGGTTTGCTACTCCAATTTATATGGAGACAGACAGGGTTAGCAGTAAGGGAGGATCACGTAGGCAATTCCCATTAAAATTAGCACAGTACACAAAGTGCAGGGTTTAACTGTTGAGGAAGCTGTAGTTTCGCTTCAGAAGATTTTTGCTGCAGGTCAGGCATATGTTGCTTTAAGCCTTGTCAAAAGACTAACTGGGTTGAACATCCATGATTTTGCAGAGAAAGCAATTTACTGCAAAGACAACATTCACAGTTCCATTATACAAATGCCAAAATTTGTATCCTCTGCTAATACCCTAGCAAACAACAGTCAATTATTCACAGCATTCCTAGTCAATGTGCAAAGTTTACGTGGACATTTGCCTGACTTAAGAGTTTCAGTCCAGCCATATAGTGTCAGTTGTATAGCAGTCACAGAAACTTGGCTACCTGCAAGTGTACCAAATAACCAAACTGTTATTGAAAATTATAATTTCCATAGCGCTCCACGCTGCTATGCATACAACACAGACAACAATACTTTGAAATCATTCAAAGACATGCAACATGATGACATGGTGTTGGCATTTATTGTCAGGAACATTTGGAGTACCAAATCATGGATGCACCAAATGTTGATCTAGAATGCATATGCTGTCATTTCATTAGAGAAGACATGATTGTCGCGGTACTTTACTGGCCACCGACATATCCACTATCTCTATTTAAAAAGAATGTGAAACAGCTGAGAACATTCTTGCTTCGACATCAGACAATATTGTAATTTTGGGAGACTTCAACCACAATGAGCTGAAGTCATTGTCAGTGTCAGCTTTCGTGGCAAGTTTAGGATACATGCAGACAGTAACAGAACCCACTACAGAAAGTGGAACAATGATTGATCATGTCTACATAAAACACATAAGCCAATATAATAGTGACACACAGGTTGTGCCTGTTTATTTTAGTACACATGAAGCCGTTCATTGTACATTCAACAAAAAAGAGAAAGACATGCCTGACTGTCTGGTTTTCTAATCAGCAACTTCTTAATGTGACAACATAATGTACATGTGTTGGTTATGTATTGACGGCTGAGATAGGGAGAGGTGAAATGCAAATGTTATCTTGATCCCTATTGAGTTGATACATAACTGTTGTCTGGATTTTTAATCCGCAACTTCTTAAAGCAATAACATAAGGTACAATCCTTTTGGCTATGTATTGATGGCTGAGATAGGGAGAGGTGACATGCAAATGTTGCCTTCATCCCTGTCGAGTTGATGCATAACTGTTGTCTAGGTTTCTAATCCGCAACATATTATAGCAATAACAAAATGTACAATAATTTGGGTTATGTATTGACAATGAGATGGGGAGAGATCTCACGACCATCCCTGTTGAGTTGATGCATTATATTTGTCTAAATTTCTAACCACACACACTTCAACAACTAACTAATTACCTACTGCATGTTTCCATATTGATTGTATAAACTCATAAAAAAGCTTGTGCATGCATCTTTAAACAATGCATGTGTTATTCCAAAGAACTAATATTCTGGAATTAATAGACTACTGCCATTACTTATTTTACACATAGGTACACATGTGTTACTTACTAACACTATAACAAATACAGCTAGTCGAACTACAATCACATGGTGTAAGTATTCTAACAAATTAACACAACATCTACTGTATGTATTGTCCTGCATTACAATAGCTTGTCTATAAGTCAAATTATTTCCGATCCCATGCCTATTGTGCATTCATTCTGAAAAGTATTCTAAAAATGCTAAACATTGATAATGTAATGCAGGTTTTGCTTTTTCTATCAATTTAGCCAGAAAAAGCAAAAGACACTGGTGATGGACTCTCTGTTTACAGGGATGGGGTTCGACTTCCTGCAGTGTCCTTGTTTATTGTTAAAGCTCATCCGACACTTCCCAAACATATGTGTCACATACAAGTAACTTCTTCGTGACAACTGTCAACAGTATAACTCACAATTTACAAACATATGTCCACAGGCATGGATTCTTATTAAGCATGTGAATGAAGTTATTGCACAAACTAATTTCCAATAACAACCACTTGTAATCTACCTTGGTGTCATGGCTAGCTACCACTACATGTTAGACATGTAACTACAGTACAATCATTCCTTACATTCACACATGTAAATATTGTACAGCATTTTCATGTCTGTTTCAATACTTGTTTCCAGATATTACCCAATTTCAACTTCTTATCAGAAATCCTATATCTCTGTCTTGACCAAAATGACAATTTCATGAAGCACTCTGACGTGCTGCTCTGGATCCCGTTGCAACACAATGCTGTAGAGTCAGCTTACAGACAGTCCAATAGTTTGCGCTATCACCATAACTCAATAATGGCACGTATATGTCTTCAGGCCGGGACTCATGTAAAACATGTCAAATTTGGTGAAGATTGGACAATGCATAGTCAATTTACAACAACTTCCTGTTTCCTGTAGAGGGGGCTATGACTTTGACTCATAATGGCACATATTTGGGGCAGATCGGACTATGTAAAGTCAAGTAACAACAGCCTCCTGTGTCATGGCGACTCATCAAAATTCGCCATGCCACCACGCCGATGCCATTCAATAGAAACTCACGATTTTCGAAAGGAAGCATCATCGAGGTCTTAAGGCTTTTCTGATCTAATTTGAGGTAGATGTGATTCATTTTTGAGGCAGAGAACATCAGCGTCTAAAACATGATATTTCCTGTTACCACTAGGTGGCGCTATGACTGCGAGCCAACATTTGCATGTGGATGTCGTCACACAGGGACTTTTATCTCGCATGAGGAATTTGGAGCAGATTGGTTACTATACGGCAAAGTTACAACAACTTCCTGTTTTTTGGCGAAACGCGCTTTTTCGCCGCCACACCACGGCAACATAGTTCGATAACTTTTTGATCTTTGGATAACTTTTCATCACAAAGGTCTTAAGATACTACTGACCAAATTTCAAGTTGATCGGGTTAAATATCTAGGAGGAGTTTGTTAAAGTAGAACGCCTGGGTATGGTAAAAAAATGGCCTAATATTCAAGATGGCCGACTTCCGGTTGGGCAGAGCTAATGAAACCCAATGAGGAATATGTCTGAAATATTGAAGAGGATATGCTTACAAAATTTAGGGCAGATCAGACAATGTATAATCAATTTACAAGATTTTCCGGAGCTAATGAAACTTGATGATGAATATGTTAGCAATAATGAGCAGGATGTACCTACCAAATTTCATGAATATAGGATCAACTTTGACCAAACTACGGCCTTCCACGCATTAGGGGGCGCTATAGAGCCCACTAAACACGCTGAATTAAATCACAGGTGTCCATCTTTTTGACAACATTCATGAGTTTTCGAGTATACCAAGGGCATCAAAGGCATGTTCATAGGATAAAAGACATAAAGGGGCGCTAGAGAGCCAAAATGCCACGCCCAAGCAACATTTCACCATTAAATCAAAGTAATTACTAGTTTAGATGCGCGTGTAAAGTGTCATGAGTTTTTGTGCATCCTAAAGTCCTCAAACATGTGTTCGTAAATTTTAAAATCACGCAGAAAGTCCAAGATAGCTGACTTCCTGTTGGCCGAAAAAATTGCAAAAATATTTAATCCGGGTTTGAGGATGTGAACAATGAAATACTAGAATTTAGTGAAGATCGAAGAAACTTTCTCTGAAAAACTGCCTACATTAGGGTGCGCTATCGTGCCCTCTGGTGACACCCAAGCCCAATCACTCCAGAATATTGAATTTCGCACCACTTCTGACGCATATTCCACTTTTGGTGAGTTTTTGGGGATGGGAAAGGTCCTAAAAAGGCAATCTCTGGGCAGAAAAATAATAATAATACCAAGGAAAACAATAGGTTTCCGAGAAACTTCATGCCTGGACAGCGTTGGACTCTCATTTAATTTTGTTTAATGGGATCATGTTTTCCCCATCAGATGTTTTTTTGTGTTCAGTTCAGGTTTGAGAACAATAATAAAGCACTTTGGTGCAAATATACAGAGAAGTAGTCCATAACTGGAGGCTAAAATAGCAAATATCTCCACAGCCACAGTGAACTTCCCAGGAGAGCTGACATACGCTGGGATAAATGTGATCCAGACTGCACAGAATATCAGCATGCTGAAGGTGATGAATTTAGCTTCATTGAAATTATCAGGCAGCTTTCGAGCCAGAAAAGCGAAGACGAAGCAGAGCACAGCCAGAAGTCCTATATACCCCAACACAGCCCAGAACCCAATAGGTGAACCTAAATCACACTCTAGAATAATCCTTTCAGTGGCATGAGCTGTATTTTTGTAGGGGAATGGCGGGGCAAGAGTTAACCACAGCACACAAACTAACACTTGCAGTAAAGTACAGCTGAGAACGCTTGTTCTCTGAAACGGAGCAGAGCACTGAAGAACTGTGTTCGCTGGCCTTTTAGCCTTAAAGGCGTTCACCACCGCCATGGTTTTAGCCAAGTTACAAGACATGCACAGGGCAAAGGTGATACCGAATGCTGTGTGTCGCAGCATGCAGGACCACTCAGAGGGCCGGCCGATAAAGGTCAGAGAGCACAGGAAACACAGAGTCAAGGAGAAGAGCAGCAGGAAGCTCAGCTCAGAGTTGCTGGCTTTGACGAGAGGTGTGTGACGAAAGCGAAAGAAGACACATGACACCACCATTGTTAAACATGCTCCGAACAACGAAAAAGCAGCAAGAAGGGCGCCCATGGTTTCTCCATAAGATAGGAACTCAATCACCTTTGGAACACACTGGCTGTGATCTTCATTTGACCAGTACTCCAGTGGACACCGCAAACACTCGGCAGAATCTGAACGGAAAACATGGAACGCTGAAATGTGTTCATGCTGTCAGTTGCAAGTTATGAGAGCAGAGCTCATATTTAAATAAGCACTGGCTGCATGTAGTGACTCATAGAGATACTGGAAAGCATTGATTTCGTTAAAATATCATATAATAAATTACAGATCTACTCACTGCTGGAGTTGCTGATCTCTCCATCAGCACAGGCGATGCAGGAGAAACAGCAGGTGGGTTTGCCTTTAATCACAGCCTGCCGGAAACCTGGCAGACAACTCTCACTGCAGACAGACTGTGGCCTCTGGAACAACACCACAACTCATCAGTTACTCATAGTTTGTTGCCCCTGTAATCCCAATACTTAAAGCTGCAGTCTGTAACTTTGAGCAAATGATAAAAAAAAGTTATTTTTACAAAAGCTCTAGTTTAAACTTAATACCTCGGGTTTACACATCAACCTGAATCAGATGCGGATCTCTTGGCACTTAGCATGTCAGTCTGCGAAATACACATTTATTTTAATAACTTCCAACTTTTAATTACTTCCTAAATGATGCAGAGTTTTATGTTTAATGATGGGAATTACACTTATTACTTTACTACATCTGTAATCTGAATACTGAAAACTGAAGTCGGTAACTTTGAGCAAATATGAAAAAAAAGTTATTTTTATAAAGCTGTCACTATACCCTGACAGTAGTGCATGAGACAGATAATCTGGAAAAAAGAAAATCATGTTACTCTGTGTCCTCCTGTACTCCTAATGCCATCTGTAAGATTTCACAGCACCAAAGGAAAACAGCCCATCAGAGCTGAGGAGCCCCTAGAGCAGCTGCCAATCACTGCTTGCGAAACTCACGACCTCCGATCAAACTTCCAAACTAGGCAACAAAATTAGAAAGTTTGCTCCAGCTGGTGGGTGGTGCTTGATATTGTCTCAACTGTTTTTTCATGGCTATTCTTTCATGGTTCTCATTTTACAGCTAAACAGTAGGGCTGGGATGATACACCTATCTCCCGATTCAATACTATCATACTTGGGTGCTGATTGAATATATATTGCAATTTTTAACTATAGTGATTTATACAAGTATTACAATTCAATATTACCATTTACTGCAATTTTTGATAACTTTTTTGACACTAGACCATGGGAAGAAGTTGAATCATACAATTCTAGGGACTTTTACTTTGTAAAATCTCTAAATTAATAGAGTAAAAATATTTGATTCTCAGCATGTATGTAGTCAGAGATGTCCTGAAGTCAAATATATCAGTCATTGTCAGGGATTATTTATTACCTTTCTTTTTCCCAGTAACTCAAAAATCAAAGAATAAAGACATTTCCCTCACAAATTAGTGGTATTTCTTTTTAATTTATAAGGTACATGTAATGTAATCCAATCATTTCCAATTATTCCATATATGTATTTTGTATATACAGTTCTCTTTGTTAACACCTTATTTTGAAAACAGGACAGGGTCACACGTGTGTACTTCCAATAACTTTACCAAGTTTGTGCTCTACAGTTGTAGCATTGTCTGATTTGACCACAGAGATGGGAGTGACAGCTGGATTGACCACACATTACTGCAATAAGATAACTCTTTCCATGACAGACTTAGCATGCAGCCTTAGTCATGATGTCTAGCTCTGCTTTTCCTGGCAATGTGTGAAACCCAAAGTCTTTCCTTACTTTATTGTATGTGTAGTGTTTGACACTTTGGATTTAAAATGTGACGGTGCAGGTTGTATCCATGCGTTTTCTACTTTATGTGGTTTGTTTTGTTTGAGGAATACGGAACAGATATAACATCACATTATTCTGACGTGTATAGTTTTTTATGACTTCCTAAACGATGCAGAGTTCTATGTTTAATGTGGGGAATCACACGTATTACTTTAAAAATGAACCTCCACAATGTGTAACCTATTTCATACAGAACATGTTTGTTTGATACCTTTGGGGATCCGGCAGCCCATGTTATGTTTATTCCGTTCATGATAAACTGCTTTCCATTCGGTAGTGAGGCATCGTAGCTCCCTACAGCCACAAATACAATATCTCCTGCTTGGTTTCTCTGCCAGTTCACCAGCTCATAAGTTGCTGCAGGGTCTCCATTTTCATCAAAACCCACAGCTTCTCCTGACTGAAGGGTGAAATTCACATCTTGGAGGTGTTTCACAACCTACCAAAAGAGAATAATAGTGAATAACGTACAATACAGCGTTATTATTTCAGATTATGTACTTAATTCTTGAAGGCAAATCCAAACCTTGTTTGGCTCTAAAACATCTTTCCAGATACAGGACTGATTCACCGCTTCACCTCTTTGTCCACATTTCAACATGTTATGCAAGGCATGAGCCACAGCATACACAGCCTTATACACATTGTTGGATATCCTTAGGTTTGACACATCTGTGAAAGAATTGTTGATGTCCTCTAGTCTCTCAGAACCAGAGCACTGGGTCTGACCATGCAGACTGGGTTGGAAACTGCAACCAAATGTGGTTTCCCAGAAATCCCTCAGCAGATTATTATGAGGTTTTTGACTTGGGTTAACCTGCAAAAGAAACTCTCTCAGGCCTGGGATCTTTGCTTTTCTGATGGTGAAGCCCAGAGACCCTGTCAGGATTCCTGAGTACCTCTTGGTGGCCAGATAACTTGCCGCAATCCAGAACTCACTGCCCACCCACTGCAGCCCAGTTAAGTTCTGCTTCAGAGCTTCCTCAAGCAGCATTTCTATCTCCTGGGCGAGGAAGACAACTAAAACCTTTGCACTGCCGCTTTGGATCACTCTGACCACCCTGGCAATTTGCCCACTGGAGTCAGTGCTTGAGATGGCCTCTGAGTACTCGATGCAGACCCCCTCCTGCTTTGCAGCTGTGATAAATGTTTCCATGCCATTGTTACCATAGTCATTATCACTTCTAACTGCCCCAACCCATGTCCAGCCAAAGTGCTTTACCAGTTTTGCCAAGGCTCTGCTCTGATAGTAGTCACTAGGGATGGTTCTGAAGAAGGAGGGGTACTCCTTTCTGTTACTCAGACAAGCACAAGTGGCAAAGTGACTGATCTAACGGACAAGAAAAGGATGGAGTTGTAAAAAAGAGCATGGTGAGATCAGTCATAAAATAAATACAAATATGACAACATTTACCACTGGTATGTGGAAAACCCCTGCAATTTGTAGCAATGCAATAGTTGAGGAGGATTCAGAGGCTCCGATGATTGCATGAACAGATGACTGGCCTGAGCAGGTTTGACCCAAAGTCCTTTCCTGCCCATTTATTAGACCCATCACCACACGCGTTGCATACAGTGTTGAAAAACAGCTGTCAAACACCTTATAACCAATTGAGATATTAGGCATCAGAAAGCTGCTATTGTTGATCTCCTGGATGGCAAAAATCAATGTTTGGACAAATTGAAATTGTCTCAAATTTATTCTGAAAAGAGTGAGAACAGTTTTAACTAACAGCTTTTCAACATTTCTTCTGTTAAAAAACAAAACAAATAAGAAAGGAGACAACAAACAGTACCCAGAGCATATGAGAGGTTCTGGAGTATCTGTGAAGAAGGACGGAGGCTTCGATATTGCATCGTAGATAGAGAAAACTCCTCCAATAGTGATATCTCCATCCTTAGATAACAGAGGAAACTCTGGGTTCCCCAGCATCTCACAAAGTGCCGTGTCTTCCTCTGCTCCAAAGGCTCCCACAAAAAGCACAAACAGTAACATGACATAGGCACAGTCACACATCTGGAACAAACAGGCACACATACTAACCTGTTCACTTTGATGAGCTCTTCTTTCGCTGACCAGCAGGTGTTTCTCCTGTCATAGTCAGAGCTTTATACTTCTGCAGATTGTCCTCTTATCGAATCACTGTATATTGACGTCATATTGGTTTGCTGTTCTTCATATGAGATGTAACATTCTGTTTCTAAGACCATTACGTCATTATTGCTGTCAGTTAAATTGTAGGGGCGTGTGATCAGGGGGACTGAAGCTGGAGATTTTTTTTTCATTTGCCAAATTTGCAACAATTAATGTAGTCTCATAGATATGTCTCATTAAATATTGTAAAACTATCAATTTGGAACTTTGATTAATACTTAAATTAATAACTATGCTATGCTATGCTAAGGATGCTACAACAAGCTAACGGTTGCATTAGTTAGTATGCTACTGTATTCATCTATCACATTACTGCCAGTGTGTCCCACTAGTTCCCACTCACGTACAGACACAGTGGTTTAAAATTGAATTTAACTCCTAAGCTATTCCAGTGGAGCTATATGCATTAGCAGAGTTCAGAGTGTAAATGATTGTAACTGGTTGAGTGTGAACAGGGGGGCATCCCTGAAAATGAGAACCTGGTTTGCAATGGAATTTTCCTGAATGAATTAAGATCTTTGTTATTTCATTAGCTACTGTATATTTAGCGATATTAAAGACAGGACATTCTGTGTGAGGTTAGTGTCAAGTTCAGGTTCTGTTCAAGTATTTGTATATAATGACAAAGCCTTTTCACCCACATGTTTTTGTAAAATATGTGCATATTATATTTGTGTGATGACAGTGTACACGGTGAACTACCTATTATACAAATTAAAATGAAGAGACAGAAAGTCACGGGTAGTTTTTATATTTTTTTTTAAATTTATTTTTTGTGCAATAAAGTGGAAACAATACAAGGGTAAGATTATACAAAAGTTTTTATTTATTTATATGAAATGCTAATTATTATTTTTATCATTATCATTATTTTAATGCAAGCATTTTTTAACTTTCTATTGTAGCACCTGATAGATAGGATTAACCACATCATGGAATTACCTAAATTCAAAATGTGAGTTTAACTTTATCTTTAACTTAATGAATAGTATTCTGGGGTCACTTCAAAATTAAAGCCAAGCCACTGCCGTGTAATAAAAAGACAGTCATTCTATTTGTGTCCTGGTTTCCCCATCATATGTTTTTTTGTGTTCAATTCAGGTTTGAGAACAATAATAAAGCACTTTTGTGCAAATATACAGAGAAGTAGT